>JAECWJ010000686.1:6235000-6287500 GCA_018150375.1 Drosophila sturtevanti | reverse complement strand
GGGAAAAGATCTTAATATATATATGTATATATATACATATTTTTATCATCTAACAAAAAAGGCAGTAAATGTCACACATAAAAAGTTATTCCTCTGGATTATTTTTGTTTTTCTCGTTTCATTTCATTAAAATCATTCCAATTTTTTTTGTTGTATATAGATATTCAATTTATATATAATTTGCATTGTTTTTTTTGTTTATTTTTTTTATTGTTTGTTTTTTTTTTCTTTTTAAGTCTAAATTAAAAAATGCTTTCACAGCATTCTTGTAAAATAATTGTTATTGTTGTTGTTGTCGTTGTTGTTGGGCCATTCATAATAGCCATCAATCCCATGTTGACGGAAAATTTGTTTTTCATTGAATAATTGTGACAGCAGCAACAAAAAAAAAAAAATGACAAAAAAATGACAAAAAAATAAAAAGAAGAAAGAAAAAAATTTATCAATAACAATAACTGAATACAATTCATGAAATTGGCCAAGTAGCTCTTTTTTGGCTCAATCATAGAGTATTATTATTATCATTATTATTATTATTATTATTAATATCATGATAATGCTGATAAAATGTCTGTAGTTGTTGTTGTTATTTGTTGTTGCGGTTTGGCCATTTTATTGCTGATTTTTGTTGTTAACAATGACAGCAAAATATACATATACATATATATATATATATATATACTTATGTATATGTATATATTTAAATAAAATATTAAAAAGGCAACAAAACAGAAATCAGAAAATTATGTTGACATCAATTCTGTGGTAATTTAATGTAAATTAAGCCATTAGGTCGAAAGCAACAAAAAAGAGAGCCAATAAAAAACGAATGGAAAGGAAATTGAAATCGGAGAGTAAATTATATCAACTATATATGTACATAAACGGATCTATTCCCTTACTTTGTGTATAATAAATGAATATACATATATCGTACAGATTTACTATACATATATACTTTTCAATTATCAATAAGAAATATAAAATATTCAAATATGTGTATACAGATCTATGTACGTATATCGATCTAATAAAAATATTTCTAGAATATAAGTCCTATAAATAGTAGTATATATCATTAGGATGCATTTAGATAATTTATCTATATAGCAGGATCGAAATTGTGCTCTAGATATAGTAATAAATTTTATTGTTAGTGATATATGTCTAAGCAAAATTTTTATAGAATTCAAATCTTTAATATTCTCAGTAGCAAATAAGGATAAATGCATTTTAGATAATAAAAAAATTAAAAATTTTTTTTCAATCAATAATTTTTAATATAAATATAATATATATTTGTGTTTTATTTAGAATATTATATTATTTATATAATATACAATATAATAAACTACATATTGGTAAATATATTTATTTATCTCTGATCATGTTTGTAATAATCGATAATTTGTTTTAATAATTTATCGCTTATGATAACCAGAAAACTAAAAGAAATTATCGATTGTTACAATTATAAAATCAAGAATAAAATCCATTTTTCTTCAAATTTTTTAAATTATTGTAAATTTTTAGATTTTTTATTTGTAGATATTTGTTAGATATAATTTAATAAAAGTCTAACATTGTCTAGAGGAGGAAGAAGGCAACTTTAAAAGTTTTTTACATACACAACTCCACTCTCCTCTCTCCCAACTGGCGTTGCCACTTCGGTACTGTCATCAGGTTGCCACATTACATCTATGTATGATTATAATCCTATATAATTAACAAAGATCTCAACAGAAATTGTCTTATATATCATATCGTTTAATATATTGTAAATTTCATTTATTTTTTTATGCTTCAAGGGCCACCATTTTTTTTTGTAGTGTATAAAAATATTTTTCTAAAGTGTTTGTTTTTTTTTTTTTTTTAGTTTATCTGATTATTTTATTTATTTTTTTTTTTGTCTTTTAACAAACCAACCGCAAACACAACAAGTTCAATTTTATATCAGCCAAAAACAATTTCTGTCCAAAAAATGTGTAAAGAATTTGTTTTTGTTTATTATTGAAAATGGATAAATTTTGTACAACTAACTAATTTAGTATATATATATATATATATATATATATCTTTAATGATATTGTCAGTTAAATTGGCTTTGATATAATTTTGATATTAATTGACACTTGCAAATAATTCGTTAGATATAGATAGGATAGACAAATTTTAATCATACGTATGTATATATATGTATATATATATATGTATGTTGTCAATAGAAAATAATTAAGATTGCTGTCAGTTTTTGTTTTATTATCAAATCAGTTTAGTTGCACTTTCTATCTCTCTCTCTCTCTCTCTCTCTCTTTCTGTTTCTATCTCTGCCTTGTTTATGCTTAAGATAATGCAGGTCATATGCTTAACAGATTTAGTTCATTTATTTTCAAACAGATTTAAAATGAAATGTCTTAATGTTGCTGTCGTTGCTAATGTTCATCGTTGCTGTTGCTGATTACGACACCGCAGCAACAATTAAATCTAAACACATTCCCCCCCCTCTCATACTATAGATATTCCCATTTATATATGTATATATGTATATCTGTATATATATAAATGAGACTATAGCTAGGCGATTATAGTTACGATTACATTAAAAGTATAACCAGCTAAGGGGGAAACGAAGGGGAAAATCTACTTCCATAGTCATCTCTAGCTTATAATTTTCTATGAATTTTGCTTGCCTCAGCAGCAACATCATCAACAGCCGCAATGCCGGCAGCAGCAGCAGCAGCAGCATAATCACTAACAGCAACAACAACAGCAAGTAAAACCAGCGTAAATTATTCATTTTGGGCTAAACCGGGCAAAAGCAAAAAGAGAATGAGAACAAGCAGCAGCAGCAGCAGCAGCAGCGGCAGCGACAGCAGCGACGACGACGACACTATGAAAATGCAAAATGAAATGAAAATCGTTTCATTCTAATTAGAGCAGCAACAGCAGCAACAAATTTTTACGCTGAGCCAGCAAACAGATGAAGAAAAGCAAGCAAAATAAAAAAAAAAAAAAAAAAAAAAAAAAGTTGAGCGCCAAAAGATTGAAGGGAGATTGGATGAAAAGTAAAGGGGGTGGGGAAAAGGCAGGGGCCGGGGGAGAAAGGGGGAGGGTACAGTCATGGGCCATGGTATGGGTAAAATGAGGGTTGCCTTTTTTTTTCTGTAGGCTGTTGACTTGAGATAGTCGACAATTAGGCTAACGGAGGAAGATGAGGAGGGGATGAGGAGAGGAGATGGGGAGGAGGGGCTTCGGAGTGCGGCTGGGATGGGGTAGTAGGAGGGGCTGGCAACAAATTAAATGAGTTGCTGCCTGCTATTGCTGTCATTTGCCTACATATTTTCCTTTCGTACTTTTTTGCTTTTTTTCTCTGTGTTTCTTTTCGAAAAGTAAAAGCGTTAAAAAGCTGTTCACTTGTAGGTAAATCTCTAACTTTAAACATGTGTGTGTGTGTGTGTGCGTGTGTGCGTGTGTGTGACACTTAAGCGCCTCATTTCTAAGCCTTTTACTTGGCACATTTCAATGATGTTGCTGCCGTCATTCCTTCATAGTCATCATCAGCATCAGCAGCAGCAACAACAACAACAACAACAACAACAACATCGTCTTCGTCTTCGTCGTCGTCGTCATCAACTTGAAGTTGTTTTTCTCACATTTTTTGTTTGTGTTTGTTCGTTGTTTGTTTATTATGTCATAGATGGGGTATTCTATCTCTTTCTTATTTATCATCGTTCTCTTTCACTCTCTATCTATGTATGTATGTATGTATTTATGTATGTGTGTATCTGTCTTTCTATTGAAAGTGCTTAAAATGTGTTTAAAAAACAATTAAAGCTCCTCAACAATGCAAAGAGAACAACTTCAAATGAGATGATTTTTCCCCTAAGCAATGCCAACAAAACATGCCAAACATTTTCCTTGAGTCTTCTAATTTATGTCAAGTGAAATTGTTCAAATTCCAAGGTAAAGAGTTCTCAAATGACACAACAAAAACCAACAAAAACTAACAAAAAAATAAAATATAAAAAAAATGTATGTATATAAGAAAACAATAAAAAAAATTGCATTTTAACCCAAACAGAATATATAACCCTCATATATCCGAATAATTTTCCTTTTTTTAAAAAATTCGAACAAAAGTTCTATAAACTTTTTATACCTTGAAATGAAATCAAAGAAATCTATATGTATATACACAAAGGGTATAATATTGTAAGCATTTAGAATTTGAACAATATTTCCACAAGAGATTTCAATTTACTATATATATATATATATATATATATATATGTTGCTAATGTTGCAAATTGATATAATAAATTATTACCAACAAGTTGATTGGGTTACTCTCTCTCTCTCTCTCTCGTTCTTTCGCTCTTTGTTTTTTGTTTCTCTCTTCCTTTTTGACTTTCAATTAGTTGAAATAAATGGTTTTGTACTTTAGTTTACTTAATGCATTATTTATTTAAGCTACAGTTAACTGTATATATATATGTACATATATGTATATGTATATATATATCAATTTCTTTTTTCTCTCTTCGTTTTATTCTTTTAAAGAAAATAACGCAAACAATTTGCAATTTGATACTAAGTTCATAGATTGGATTTTTGGATTGAAATTGAGTTTCATAAATAAATGAATATCTCGATCTTTTTCAATTTATCAAAATATTGCTGCCGTGTTTTGCCTTTAGAATTCAGTTGCAATGTGGGACAAAGTACAAAGCAACAAAGTAGCACCCACCAGCAACAACAACTGCAGCAGTTGCAATGGCAACAGCAACAATAATACGAATTGCAGTAGCTGCTGCTGCAACATCGTTAAATTGCATTTCATTTGTATAGTTCAAAAAGGGGGTCTTCCAAGAAGAAGATGTTCATTAATTTTATCATCGTTGCCATGTCAAAAACGAAATCAATGAAAAAATTGTTGTAGCAATTGTCAGCAGCAGCAAACGGCGGCAATACTATTCACTATTTCCATCCCCTTTGCCCCCCTCGCCCCTTTCCACCACCACATCACATACCCATTGCTACAATTCAGTTCTTGTTGTCCTTCTTTTTTTTTCTTCTCTCTCTCTCTCTCTCTCATTTATAGTTGACGAACATAGAAATTGCATTCCCTTAACTGACTGAGCCGGCCCCTTTAACTTTTCTTTTGCTGTGGAAAATGTAAAATGCTTTTTTGCCTGCCACCAGTACCAACCAATAGCAGCAGCAGCAGCAACACTAACAACAACAACAACAACTACAACACATAGAAATACGTTAGTGCAAAAAAAAAACAACATTTTACTTTATAGACTTTGGGTAAAGAGGTAAATGGAAAATTTTCCATGGCATTTCTTTTTTGTTTTTGTTTTTTTCTTTCTTTTTTTTTTACCGACCAAGAAAAATGATCTAGGTATTATATAATGCAGTTCAAGTAAATGAAAATTAAATTATGAATAATTAGAAAAGAAAATAAATAAATGAAAAGTGCAAAGATTAACTCAAATGTTAACTCACTGTTAATTAACATGAGTCTCGGGCTCTCTGTTAAGGACCAAGAAAAGAAAACTTTGAAATTATAATAACAACTTTTTGCATTGCATATTCTTTTTACTTAATTTAACTTTTAAGAGTTTTTTACAGTTTTACACATTTTATCCCTTAAGTAAGTTTTAAATTATTGTATTATGCATGTCAATTAGTCTATTAATAAAATAATCCGAAATTGTAGAAAGTAATTTTGCAGAGATTTGTGAAAAGATATGAATCTATAATATAATATAGGCTGGACTCTTGATCTAAATATACATATATACAGCTAATTTAACTAAAGGGGCAAAGAGAAAGAGAGAAAGCGATAGAGATAGATAGATAGAGAAAGATCATCAAATCTGTTAAAAGTAATCATTGCTTAACTTCAAATCAGATTCTTTGTCTTTTTATACAGATATATATATGTATAACAAAAGCAGATCAAATGAGTTTAAAAGAGTTTATTTCCTTTAGTTTTAATCACTTTTTTTTAATAGATAATATATTTGAATCTATATCCCAAACTATTTTAAATTTCACCAACTTTGTCTTGAGATTAAAAATCTGCATTATTGTTTCATTAGCCGATCTAAATTATTATAGAAAATGTTTAGTTATAGTGTGCATGAAAAGTGTGATATTAGATATTCCAGATATATTCATATATATATTTACTTATAACCAGATATTGCCAAAACAATAACTAATATAATTTAAAAAAAAAGATTTTAAAAATTATAGGTATATATTATACAATTTTCTAAAATCCTTCAAATTTACTTAATAAAACTAATTTATCCTAAATTAATTTTTCCCAATGACGCATTTCAGGTTAAAATTTGCTTAAGCTTAACAAATTTAAATGAAATTCAAATATTTTGATTGAAATTTAATTATCCCAAATTCCAATTATAAAATTTTGCAATTTCTTTACCTGGAATTGAAAATAAACGAAAAGATTCTTTCCTTGAATTTGAATGTAAACTTCTTAAATTATTGATTAAATGATATATTGGCTTAATTGAATTTTTTTATAAGTATATATATATGTACAGATATGTACATAGTTACATTTAATATGTACTACAAATTGTTCAAGTGTTCATTTTAATTTTATTTTTATTATTGTTTGTTGACTGAAAATTTCTGCGAATTGTTTTGTTGGCCATCATGCCGTTGGTCAATTCACTGCTTCTTTTGTGTTAATAAACAAATAATCTACTTAAGAGAAACAACAACAATAACATAAAAAAAAAAAAAACGGGGGGGGTGTTCATGGAATAAATAAGAAAAATCGTAAAAAGAAGCACATAAAATAAAGCAAAAAAAAAATAAAAAAAAAAAAAGAATTTATTTCCACACAATTTATTTGCTCACGCAAAAGAGAAAAACAGATTCTGAATGTCATTTCCAGTAAAACGAATTCTTTGTACTCTATAATCCATCTTTTGTACAGGAATGCACACTGACATATATATATATATATATATATATATGTATATATATTTATATAAATAGTGTTGGAATCTTATATGAAATGGTTAAAAAAAATTGCATAAAAAATTTTTAAATGAACATGAAAAGAAAAGAGCCGACTACTGGCTAAAGTAGAAAAGGGAAAATATGATGAAAAAATGCTTAAAGTTGGACCTTGATTGATTGTATGTAACTTCACTTTCATTTCTTTTTTTCTTTTTCCTTTTTTTTTTTTTTTGTTTTTTCCTCCGCTGTTTTTGTTTTTGTGTGTTAATGCCGCTTTAATTGGGCTCCGATTACCCTGTGCATGCAATCTCCTTTTCCTTCTTTTCCTCCTCTTCCTCCTCCTCCCCCCATACCCTATCCATTTTTGCAGTAACCACTGACTAGTAATTTAGTTATATATTTGGTTACCATTTTATTTTATATTTTTAACTTTAATATTCATATATGTACTTGCTAATTAGAGATTAATATATTGACTAAAAATCTACGATTATTATTGAGACTATATATATATATATATATAAAATAAATATACTTGATGAGACAAAGAAAAAATCTATATATACATAGATTGGTATTATATAAGGGAAAGTGCATGGGGTAGTCGTTGAGGCTGTTTAATTTGTTTTGCTTTTTGATTTATGTTCTTTTCACTGATTTTGTCAGCTTTTCCTGTATGGGTGGCTAAAGAGAGAGAGAGGGTGATAGAGAGAGAGAGAGGGGGGGAGGAAGAGATAAGCCGCTTTTCTGGCATTTATCAGGGCGATTTAAATATTATCAAAGTGTTCAAAGAAATAACATAAAATAATGACACACTGACCCAATGAACTCTAAAATGCATTACATTTACCCTTACTTTGACTAACTGTATCTCTCTTTCGCTCACTCTCTGTCTTTGTCTCTCTCTCTCTCTCTCTCTCTCTCTCTCTCTCTCTTCCACATCTCTTGCTATCTGTTGCCTCTTGATTTCTGGTATTTATTTTTAGACTTGCAACATTTTGGTTAACATTTTTATGGTCTCTTGATTTATGGTTAGCGTTTGCATTTCAAATTGATTGGTTTCGAATGTTTTTATGGCGAGACTTTAATAAATTTAATGAAAATTTAAATGTTGACATTAATCATAGATGAATAAGTGCATATACATACATAAATATATCATCATCAGTTTAGATTTAAGTATATCATATAATTAAATATGATCTTTGGTCATAAAATTTTTTGTTTTGATTTTATTATCAATTAGTCACAAAATATTTAAGTGTTCGGTTAGATATTAGAAACATTTATAGTTATATATTTGTAAAATTATATATATGTATGTATAAGTACATTCATATAAAAGGCTGATTTCATTTCAGTTTCGAAATAAAAAATGATTCTTCGATACCTTTAATAAACAGCTGATACAAGAGAATTAACATGACACCGAAAACATTTCGATATTGTTATCAAATTGTAAAATGTATCATATTTTATTGATTTATTTTTAACATTTATTTTGAAATTCTAATAGAACTGAGAGAGTTTCTTTTATTCAATTTATTAGAAGCGTAAAATTAAAAAATTTTTTAAAAATTTATTTACCCTAATTTCTAGAGTTTAAGTTTTTTAGTGTTTCTTAGATAAACAATTTTGGGTTTTTTTTTTTTTGTATTTTTGGAAAATTTTCTTATTTTCATTTATGGTAATTAGTATGGATGACGGCATTCGTCTTGTTGGTAAAACTTTTCATTATTCATTAAATTTGCTTCTTCTCCTGTTTTTTTTTTTTTTTTTTTTTTTTTTTTTTTTTGTTATGGTCGTAGTAAAAGTTTCATAATCTACTATAACTTTTATAGTGATTTTATTAGTTTACCCGAAAAGCTTCTTAAATTTTCGACATGTCTATCAACAATCAGCAGAAAAATACATATATATATATATACAGATATATGTACATATATAAAAAGAAGAAAGATAGAAAGAGTAGGAGGCATTGGTAAGCCAAAGATGAGATTACCATTAAAAAGCATAGAGGCAGAACCAAAAATCTTAACAACAGCAACAACAACAACAACAGCAACAACAACAACAAGAACAACAACAAGAACAAGTGAAGGAAAAAAATAATAATAATTCTATGGTCATTTTCGTTGAATGGATGAATGAATGGATAGATGGATAGATGGATGGATGGCTGGATGGCTGGATGGATAGAACAGGATAGATAGATATATGTTTGTGTGTATATATATGTATGTTTATACAAAAACAGAACATTAAATCCGCTTAGACAACACAATAATGATCTAGATGTTGATGATGATCTAGATGATGATGATGATGATGATGATGATGATGAAGTAAGCGCCTAACTAAAAGACGCCAACCATTCAGCCCATAGTCAGTTCAGTGCGTTAAAGAAGCCACAAACAAGCAAATTAAGTAACTCATTCCATTGAGTTTCCCCCCCCCACCCATTCTTTTTTCCCCCCATATCTACCCCTCATCAAATCCACCTACTACTACTATAACTGTCTTTTTTTTTTTTTGCTTTCTCAATGTTGGTGTTTGGTGGTGACTGTACTTAAGGCAGGCAAAAGTTTAAGGAAAAAACCAACAAAAGTTTTCGTTTTTCTTATACTTATGCTTATTTCAGGTAAAACCGAAGGCGGAATGTAATAATGCCAAGATGATGTTTGCATTTTCCACAGAGAGAGAGAAGGGGGAGGCGTGGGGGTGTAGAAGGGAAAAGTTGCAGGAAGAACAAAGCGATGACTTGAGTAGTAAAAATTTTTTCCCCCTTCTTCTTCTTCTTCTTCTTCTTTTTCCTTTTTGCGTTGCTCTGTTAGAAGTGCAAACTGCAAAACTGCAGCAGGCAAGTTAAGTAAAGACAAAACGCGACAAAAGCCAAAACCCAAGCCATGGCAATGGCATGGCAAAAGTTTCCACTTTCAAGTGTTGCTGCCACTGCCACTGCTCCTACTGCCACTGCTCCTACTGCCACTGCTCCTACTGCTACTGCTGCTGCTCCTATTGCAGCTTTTGTTTAACATTGGAATGGTATGGAAGCGGCAGCTTCAGCGGTAAAACTTTCCGCCCGTTGGCAATACTTTTCACTTTGTACATACTTAACGCTTACTGTCATTCCGATTCTCTTCTACCCCCACACACCCCCGAAAACCCCGCCCCCCCTACCACCATTAACAGGAAAAGACTTTCATACTATCCATTCCACATTTTTGTTTGTCCTGCAAAACTCGCTCTTCCTTTACATCCGATTTTGTGTATGGCAATAAAAAAATAATTTAGCTTCCATCCCGACATCCCAACATCCCTTCCCCTCTCTTCCACCACTCCCTCCCTCTCCACACACTTAGACTTAACTGCCTTTCAGCCCCCTTGTCTCTCTCATCAACCATATGAGTTATAGACTTTTGGTTTCATTTTTGTAAATTATGCTTGTTCTTTGAAATTATATATATATATATATATATATATATATAGATATATATATATATACATAAGTAATTTTCATGATATTCTTTTGGACTTATTTTTGTATATTTTGTATTTTTATGTAAAAACTTTTGCTCAAGGTCAATTGTTCTTGGAATTTGAATTACCCTAAAAACAAATACATAATGAAAGAAAGATAGAGAAGGGAGAGGAAGGGAGGGAGGGAGGGTGGAAGAGATGGGGCGGCGGTATCATCAAAAATTTTACTCGTAAAGTTTAAGTTATGAGTTTATAGCCCAAGCTATAGGACAAATAAAATATAAAACAGAACAGACACAAACAACAACAACAAAATCAAAAAAAAAAAAAAAAAAAAAAAAAAAACAAAATAAACAAAAATAAATACACTTTATAGAGATTTAAGAGGTTGAAAAAAAGAAAGAGAAAGAAAAAAAAATAAATGAATCTTTGCATTGAATTAATTGCCTGCGAGAAAATGTCCAATGGGAGACATAAAACAAAACACAAAATAGAAAAATATAAAAAAAAAAAAACAACAAAAACAGGAAAACCCACAAAAAAAGTAAATCAAACAAATTTTTTTTTTTTTTTTTTTTGATTAAAGAACTTTTTAAGCTATTTATGTATGTATTTAGTATACAAAATTATGAGCTAAAAAACGATCAAAAAGATATAAAACAAAAAAAAAAAGAAGCAGAAATTAAAGTCAAAACAAAATTGAATAAGATTGAAAGGGGATTTCAAAATGTCAGATATAATGAATAGTACCGATTCTTCTATACATGTAATTATAAATTTAAAATCCATTAAAATATAATGAATCCGCTGACTGAAAATGTGTTGGCATGTATTGGAAACTGGGATTAATCTGAGTGATTCAGATCCAAGACTGGATTAAACTATAGGACTTTAGGAAATTATTTTTTAGAAATTTTGTTTCAATAAATTCTTCTTTTATAGCTACTTTTGATTTCTTTTTCTTATGAAGGTTCTGGAATTGCCTTAATATCATTTACTATAATTAATTTATATCATCTCATTCCTTATTCTAAATAATTATTAATTTTTAACTAAAATGCTAGTAGTATATATATTTGTTTAATTGCTTAATAATATATTAGATAAGTTTATGACTTTCAGTTCGTTTCATTTATATAAATTTTGGGGCTACTGTTTGAGATTCATTTCCGTTTCACTTCAATTTGCATTCATCATTTTTGGTTGAAAGGAAAGTGCAAAAAAAAAAAAAAATAGTTTGTGTGTATTTTATTTTTCCTTTTTCTTCTCTTTTTTTATTTTACTTGGTAGCTTTGGTCACTTTGTTCACTCTTTTTGGCCACCTCTTTTATTGCCACAAAACCCATCGGGCCAAGTGCATGGCCCACAAGCCACTTAACCCTTTGATGGACAGTCTCAGTTCTCTCATCTCCACTGCAGTGGCCACAAATGAGTCTAAGCGAAGGAAGGATTGCCAGCAGGATATGGCAAAAAAAAAAGGGTAAAACCAAAATAGGGTAAAGTAAAGAGACAAAGAATAGAAGTTGCAGTTGTTGACGACGAGTAAAAGTAGCAGTAATAGTAGAAGCATTTGTGGTAGTATGTAGTAGTAGTAGTAGTAGTAGTAGTAGTAGTAATAGTAGTAGTAGAAGTAGTAGTAGAAATCGTTGTGGAAAAGGTCGAGCAATTTTGTATGTAGTTGTTGCTGTTGCTGTTGTTGTTGGTGGCAGTGTTTACACAACTTTTGCCAGCGACCACAAAATCTGTTATTAGTGTCAAGTGGACTTGTGAGAGACTTTTGCCTTTACTTTCCTCTCTATCACTATCTGTCTCACTTCCTCACCCCACTCAACACACTCACCCCACTCACACTCTATCTCTTTCCATCACTTTGGTAAATTTGCTACTTTTCCAATTCTGAAAATGAGAAACTTTTGCCAAAATATTATGGGTCAGTTTAGTGAGGACGTGGATAGATATATACTATATATATCAGAGGGGAGGGGGAGGGTAAATATAGAACATTTTGTGTATAGTGCTGATCAAATTTGAAATTAAAACTTCGATTTAACAAAACAAAATATACACAAAAAATTAACAAAACAAAAAAATAAAAACTAAATTGATGTTGAAATTTTAGTTCAGTGTTAAAATTTGTTCAACTTGAAATAGAAAAAATATATATATATATATATATATATATATAAAGTTTGACCTATAATAAGATTAGATATACTAGATAAAAAACAAAAAATATTGTAAAAAAAAAAAAAATAAATAAATTGAGCATAAAATACTTAATTATATTTAATATTGCTTAATTATAATTATGTTTGATTTATTGTTAATTTTTTTCGAAATTATAAATAATGCACATTAAAAAGTTAAATTTAAATTTAATTTAAATTAAAATCTTAAACGATTTATCGCTACCTTTTGTTATCGGTTACAGTTGCATTTGCCTGACAAATTGTTGACCCTCGTTTCCTCCCTCTGGCTTAAATAATCAAAATCTTCTCTCTCTCTCTCTCTCTCTCTCTCTCTCTCTAATCTCGCTGCTCTCTTGGCCTATTTATGTCTGGCTTTGGCATCACTTTATACTTAATTTCCTTTCATTTCATTTAATTTCCTCACTTTATTCATAGGCCAAATCTTGCTGTCAACAGTTTCAACATCTCAACATCTCACCACCATCCTTCCATTAACCATCCTTAGTCCAGTCCTTCTTTTGCTCATCAAAGTCCTCCTAGCCAATCGTCAATCTGTAGTCTCAAGTAAATCTGTTTGTCTTAACGCATAATAAATCAGCCACAAAGCAAAAAAAAAAAAAAAAAAAAAGAGAGAGAGAAAAAACCAAACAAAGAAAGAAAAACCAAAAAAAAAAAAAAAAAAAATTGCAGATGATAAGTAAAACCAAGAAAAGAAAGGAGAAAAACGAAAAAAAAGGGAATATTTTGAATGGCCATTCAGTTTAGTTGATGAGCTTCAGCTTGACTCCCCCCCCCTACTCCGCCTTCTGTCTTTGGTTTCCTTATTCGTTTCAGTTTTCTTCTTCTTCTTCTGCTTTTTCAGCTTCTTCTTCTTCATCTGTGTGGACATTGGACTTTGAGATGATTTTGTATCTGAAGAAGCGGGACGGACAAGCAATTCTTAAATATGCGACACTTCAATTGCCACTCTTAACTAAGGCAAACTGTCTGAATCTCAATTTAAGGCAATCAATTCATCAACCAATCAATCAATCAATCAATCAATCAATCAATCAGTTTACTGCCCTCTTGTTTATATAGGAAAGGTTCAAGTTAGTCTAAGTTTACGTTTCCTATTTTCTTTTTTGGCGGTTTGCCTAATTAAAGTCACTCATAAATACAAAAGGCAACAGGAATCGACATCATCGGGATATATATATAATAAATATATATATATATTTAATAGTAGAATTTTTTTTTTGGTCTTTTGTTATTGAAAAAAAAAAAAAAATGGAAAAATGCCGTCAAACATTGGACAAACAATGCATTGCAATGGTTTGATTCTTTCTTTTCCTTTCGTTTCTTTCGTTCCTTTCGTTTCATTTCGTTTCATTTCTTTTCTTTTCTTTCTAGGAAGAAGAAGAAGGTCTGAGCTATGACTTATCTTGTGTCTTGAGTCAATGCCAAAAGTGCCAGGGACAATGCGCTTTCTCCTCATAGTCTTTGAACTTTCAATCCCTCTTTCTCTCCTCCCTCTCTCTGTCTTTCTTCATATATATATATATACATATATAAATATATATATATATATATGTTTGTTAGTATTTTTCCCAATTCCACAATTCGTTCTTAGTGCAGCTTATGTTTGAGTCTTTCCTTTCCCTCTTCTCTTCTTTACCTATCTACCTCCTCTCCTCTTTCATTCTACTCTATTAGACCTTTGCCTTCATCGGTCTTTTGTGTTTCATTGAGTGCTTTGTTGTTCATATTGATTGACATGGAGGCGGAGGCGGAGGCGTAGACGAAGGTAAAGGCGAAGGTAAGGGTATGGGATTGTCGGCTCAACTTTGCACAGTGACTTAAATGTCAATAAAATCAAATTCTTTTTTTTTTCCTTTTCTATACATTTCATTTCAGTTTCTTTTTAAGGATTTTCTCGACTCGGTAGTACTTGCAGACACTCTAAGCTGTTTACCTCATGCTTTTAGCCGCTTTTCGACAAAAAGAAAAATGAAAAAAAAATAAAAAGAAAAAAAAAATAGAATTGCATTCGCATTTAGTTTGAATGCATATTTTAAATTGTTAAATATCAAAAGCAAAGGCATTAAAATTAATCAATATGTCTAATCGTTTATTTTAATGTTCATTCAGATCCAAAAAATCATTAAAACTTGTCATAAATATTTTCAATAAATTCCAAAAAATTAGCATCAAACATTTCCATTTCAAGTTATATAGCAACTATATAATATCGCATTTAATATTATAGAATCTCCATTAAATTGAATATAAGCAAATACATTTTTGATTTTTAATATATAAATACGAATATGTATATATATATATATATAAATAATCATAGAAAATTAAAAGATAAAAGTAGAAAAAATTTAAAGTTAAATAAATAAATGAATATTTATAAAATTCATCTTCGTTTTGGGTCTTAATATTAACATAAATTAATTTTTAAATTAATTTATAAAAATATCAAGGAAACTAATTTTAATGAATTTGATTTATGTCAGTATGTATTATCCGATCGGATTGATATTTGATTCAAACTTACTGGTATCGTGTTAAAGGTAGAATTATCATCTTGTATACCAACAACGCATACCCAATATCCCTAATCATTCCTATTTTTCTATACCTTATAGTTGTCTAATCCGATCAATTCTTAAACTTGATTTAGTTAAATGATCTATGAATAGAATGATATGATTTTTATTCATGTAGCTCAAAATTTAAGTTTGAAAAGATGAGAAGAATTAGACAGATGAAATGGCGGTCAGAGGGGCATGGTCATATCGACTCGGTTATTCATGCTGATAAGGAATATATATATACTCTATGGGCTTGAAAACTTTTATTTCTCATAAATAACTGATCAATTTTATTATATCCTCTGCAAGGGAATATTTTCGATCTGGTTCAAACTTTGAGAATTGATTCTGTGGTTTCAAAATTAAATTTCTAAGCAAAAAAAAAAAAAAATATATATATATATATGAATATACATAATTTACTTTTAATTTGATGTACTAACAATTTAGAGCGTATGCCTCAGCAAAAAATAAATAAAAAACTAAAATACAAAACATTAAAACATATTTGCTGATTCATACTCACATACATACATACATATAATTTCTATTCAATCGAACATAATTTATCGTGTAATGTTTTCTGTTTTCTGTTTTTTTTTTGTTCTTTCTTTTTTTTTTTTTTGTTTCTGTTAGAGACATTTGTTGTTGGTTTACTCTCATATTGGCCCATTTTCGATACGATTTGTGCATATTATTGTCTTACTTATGTAACATTAGTGTTTTATTTATGGATGTTGTCACAACGGAAATAACACAAACCCAAACACACACACACACACACACACACACACACACACACACACACACACACACACACACACACACACACACACAGAGAGAGAGAGAGACACACTATGTATAACCGTTACCGAAACCAAACCCCAACCAACTTCCAACTCCAAACCGAAACAAACCCCCCCTCCCCCCCTAGGAACCCCAAGCTCAATCTTTCAATCTGGTGCGAAAGTTTCCGCCCGGCGCGTGAAACTTTTCTTTCTTTCTTTCGTTTTTTTTTTTTTTTTCTGTTCCTTTCTTTTTTGTTGTTGTTGTTGTTGTTGTGTTGGGAAAGGGGGAAAACTGGGTGTAAAGAGTGGATGAAATGGGGTGTAGTAGGTAGGGTTGGTAGGATCTTTTGGTAGGGTTTTCTTGCTTTGCTTTCTGCTGATGCTGCGACGTCGTGCCTTATCTTGGTATATCGGTAAAATGGGCGTGGGCGTTGATGTTGGTGTTCGGTGTTCGGTGTTCGTATCGGGCATGGGCGTGGACGTGGGCTTTTGGTTTGTTCACTTAACTCGCTCAGTGGGCACCTTTTGTTGTTGTTGCTGTTAGTGTTGTTGTTGTTGTTGTTGTTGTTGTTGTTGTTGTTGTTGCTGTTAGTGTTGCTGCTGCTGTTGCCGTTCATGTGGCACAATGTCCTTGTTGCTGTGCCAGATTTTTGCTTTTGGCTTTCGGCTGCTCGTTTTTCAACCATTTTTGTCGCCAAGTTGGTTGACTCTGAAGAGGTTATTTAAATTAATTTCTGCGGTTGCAATAAATTTGTATATTTTCTTTTTACTTTTTTTTTTGTTTGTTTGTTGCCTGTGTTGGTGTTGTTGTTGTTGTTGTTGTTGTTGCATAAACCATTATTTACTGGCTTTTGACTTCTTTTGGGTTGGTTGGTCGGTGGTTCAATGGATGGATGGATGGATGGATGGGTTTGGGTTTGGGTTTGGGTGGTTGGCTGCTTGGCTGGTTGGTTGGCTGCTGGCTTCCCTTTTCCTTTTTGTTTTACATTAAATTTTTTTTTCTTTTTTCTCCTTTTTGTTTTTTGTTTTTGTAATATATTTTTATTTATAGGCTGGCCTCCTGGCTATCAATATTTAACGTTTTAATGTTTACTCGCCCTTTGTTATTGCTTTTGTGTGTGTGTGTGTGTGTGTGTGTGTGTGTGTGTGTGCGCTTGTTGTACGGGTCCACTTATAAATTTTCAATTAATTTAATTTCATAATTATATTTAGGCTTGTGGCTGGTTAACATGGTTAGATATTTGGTAACGAATCTCAAAATTCGCCCCCGCCAAAGGCAAAAAAACGTTTAAAATTAGCTTAAGCCGCAAACATTTTTAAATGCCATTTAATAGAAATTTTGTACAGAAATTGCCTAAAGGTTAATTAAAGCCATATTAAACGTAAAATAAACCCAAAACAAATGACAAAAAAAAAAAATCATAACAATTAATTACAGTAGACACTTGATAGAAATAATCAGTAATAGACTCTAGTAAATATCTTCAATGAAAGATAAGGCATATATAATGCTATATATATAATTTTTTAAACAATACAGAATATATGTATATATATATATATTCTAGAAATATCTGAATAATTTTTTATTTTGTGGTAAAAATTTATCTGCCACTTTTTGAAATTGTTTTATTTATAATTTCAATCAATTATCTATATGTAAAATATTATCGATTTAGATAAGTGATAAAATTATATATATATATATTTATAAATATTGTTATATATCAATTAATTTAAGTACATAAAAAAAATAAACTAAAAACTGCTTAAATAATTAAAACAAAAAAAATTAAAATAAATTTAAAATCTGATCTACCACATTGATATATAAAATTTCCATCTCTGACTAAAAAAAAAACTTTAAATAAAATAGGAAAGAAAACCAAAAAAGAAATCCCCTTTCATAATTTAGATTTCTGTTTAATATATGCGGTTTATATACATATATATCTGTATATATGTACTTATATATCTATCCATATTTATTTTCTCTATAATTATCATCACTGTAGATTAAAAATAATGCAGTTTATATATATATATATGTCTATATATAAGATAAATCAAATGGCAAATAATCGAAATGAGTGAATAATCCATACTAACCACTTATTCACTCCCCCTCCTACTAAAATAATACCACCATCCCCCACCCGCAAATTATATAACCACCTCATACACTTAACTTGCATTAAAAATGTCCAACTGAATAAATCATCATAAATCAGACGAAAAACAAAAAAAAAACAAAATAATGATAATAATAATAATAAAAATAAAACTAGACTACTAAATGCATTTTATAATTTGGCGACAAAAAAAAAAAAAAAAAACAAAAATGAAGAAAAACCTAAATAAATAAAATGAAAATAAATGAAATCAATATAATCATTAAATGATATTGGCATGAAGAATAGAATTAAATAGAATAAATTTATATAATGCGGGCATATATATATACATATATATATCCACCTACATATATAGATTAAAATTAAATGCAAAAATGCAAATTGAAATTGACACTCAATGGAACGCGTTTCGATTTGGTTCAACGCGGCTAAATGCAGATATATTTTCTATATAGATATATATATACATATACGTATGTATATGTATGTATGTATGTATGTATGCAGACCAATGCAGATACGGATATTGATACAGATACATTTTATAGGCAGGGCATTAACTCTCAATCTATGGCTGAACACAACAGCAACAACAACAACATCAACAACAACAACAACAACAACAACAAAAAGAATGGCGAAACGGTTAACAGCATTTAATTACATTGATTTATTTGTGGTAAGTTCGAGTAGTCGATGAAATATTGAACGGGAGCAAAAACAAAAAAAATAAATAAATAAATATACTACGAATAAAAAAAATAAACCAAAAAATGCCAATGGAAAAAAAAATGTTGTAATAAATAATATTTTAAATGAAAACCACAACGAAACCAAAATAAAAAAATGACTAAAAATTACAAAAATTAATATAAAAAAAAAACATACCCACACACACACACTCACTAACAGATAGATGGAAAAAAATTATAATAATAACGTTGATACTGTATATACATATATATGTATATATTTATATTTTTTCTATATAGTATATTGGATTTAAAAATTGTATCGTTTGATCTCTGCATGTAATAAACATTTCATCAGGATAATAATTATAACAATTGGGAGAATGATTAGTTAAGTTTTTTTTTTCCAATTATCTAATTTATAATTAGATGTTAAATTAATTTTCACTCGATATCAATTATTCATAATTATATTAGTTAAATGCATCGAATGATGAACTAACTTTGTATATCCTTGCAGATTGTTTTTCTATATAATTTATGAGAACCATTAAAGGAGTATACGAGGGCTGTTATTTATATAACGGGAATAGCTAATAGAAATAAGCTATAGCATTTAGTCAAATTTCTCAACAGATTTATTTCTACACATGTCAAATTTAAATGTTCAAAATTTCCTGTTCTTAGCTTGAGAAACAAAAAAATTTTTATACAAAAAATTGTTTTTTGAGTGATTGTTCCTATGGCAGCTATATGATATAGTCAATCGATTCTGATAAAAATTAGTAGAAGTATTTATAAATATATTAAACTCACAAATTTTACAATTTTATGGCAATCGCTTGAAAAATGATAGAGTTATTGAGCTTAAACCTAATACATGACTGATCGTTCCTTCTGGCAGCTATATATATATATGATATAGTCGTCCGATCGGGATGATTCCGAGATATACAATGCCAAAGAAGACTATGTTGAAAATTTCAGCTTTGTTGCTATAAGGGTCTCGGAGGAGAAGCTGTTGATCCAGACAGACGGACAGAGCTAGATTGATTCGTCTATTCATGCTGATCAAGAATACATATATGTACATACTTTATATAGTCGGAGATGCTACTTTTTATATGTTGCAAACTTCTGACCAAAATGAATATACCCACCGCAAGGATATAAAATGAAATACAAATATCTAAAATTCAAATAACAAATTGAACCATTCACATATATATATGTATATGTATATACACATACATATATATATATATATATATATACTATATCAATTAAGTCATTTCCATAATTAACATTTTAATCAATAGTTTTGTCAAAATTTATTCCATAGTTAGGAATTTGATTTAATGGGAGTTGAAAATGTTGTCGACACCTTTACCAAAGGATATTCACAGAATGCATATTCAAAGGACTTTTGCATATTCATTAGAGAAATGTTTGCGACAAGGCGCCATTTAAATATAGAGATGGCAGAAAATGGAAAGAGATAGAGAGAGAGAGGGGGAGAGAGAGAAGGAATGAGAAGATTGACTGTGAAATTTGCCACTTTGAAGAAAATGTCAACGATTTTGCATAGACAACTTGGTAAGTTTCCATCCTTGATCTAATGAATTGATGTTGGCGGATGGAGTACTCATTAGAAGTGTTACTTAATTTGGAATAGAGTGACGCAAAGTCACTACACATACATACATACATACATACATACATACCTACATATATATATATGCTGTAAGTAACAAGAAATTGGCAATGTCAAAATGCCAGAAACGCAGCGACAAAATGCCACAGCCACAACCCCCAACTGCAGTTGCACCTTTATATATATGCATATATATATATATATACTTTCGAAATAGATGTAGCAACTCCATTAAAATGACATAAATCGACGCCAAAATTATGTCACGAAGGAAGAGCAACTTCAAATGGTACAGTCACGCATTTTGGCAAAAGGAACGTGCACCGAAAAAGGAACACAAGGAAACGATGGCATTTCTCTTACTTCATCATTTTTATGCATATTTTATCTAATTTTTAACACTTTCATCAAATTGCTATGGCAACGTTGTTAACCATCGTGCAGATGCGAGGGCCGTTTCAATACTATCAGGCTACAAATGGTTAAATAAGAAATTAGTTATAATTAAATATATGATGTTACACTAGTTTAAATAGGCTACTAAGCTATTTAAATATTATACTTAATAATTTCAATCTCATCTCACATGACAGTAATTAGTTTAACTAGATTGTATCCCAATCAATTTTATATCAACTCAGACATTTTTTTATATATATTTTAATCAAGAGAAAATACGCATATTTCGTATATACATATATTCTCTTTTTTTGTTTTATATATCTTTGTAAAAATTTTTACTTTTTCTAAATATATATTTTTACATCTTACTTAAATTTTTTATCAAAATATTCTTGGAAAATCTTTTTGGCTTACATTTTATCATATGCAATGTTTGTATTAAGCCTCGCTTAGGTATATTAGTACATCTGAATAGCCTCCTAGTCTGCATGTGCGTGCACTTTTATCACTTTTATATATCTTTCTCTCTTCGCTAACTCTTTCTCTCGCTATCTCTCTCTCTCGCTATCTCTCTCTCTCTCTCTCTCTCTTTCTCTCTCTCTCTGTATCTTTCTAGCTTTGCTTCATTTCTGGATTTTAATTAAAGACACTGCTAACAATGTAGATTCACATTCATTGCCGAGAGAGAGGGAGACAGAGAGAGACAGAGAGAGGCGATTTTTGTAGCTACACACATGTACGCACACACACGTACACCTACAGGGAACCACACATTGTACTTTAACAGAACCATTTCCACCACATTTCACCACATCCACTCTCTGTTTCACCTTTTTTTTTCTTGCATAAAATATTGTACATACTTTTAATTAATATTTTTTACATTCCACTCAAAAAAGAGACGGAGAGAGAGAGAGAGAGAGAGAAAGACAGAGAAAAGAAGAGAGCATTAATATTTTTAAAATTTGATTTACAAACAAAAGAAATATCCAATTTGCAATTTATATTAATGAAATTTGGTCACAAGAATCATAAACAGGGTTGCCACAGTTCTAATTAAATTTAAAAAACATTTAATTCAAAAATACATATACATATATGTAAATTTACATATATATACATATATATTATTTACCTTTCAAAGGATTTTTCTTAATACGAAAGATACCTATGCCTACAGATATATCAATCTATATCTGAAAAAGGGAATTAAAAAAAATTTCTCATTTCTGTTTCATCTTAATAATTTCATAGCATACTTTTGCATACATTTTTGGTATATGTACACATATATATATATATATAAATAGTTAGACGTAAAAGTTTTAGTTTAAACACAATGTTTGGATTTCATTTTGTTGTTGTTGTTGTTGTTTCTGTTGTTGTTGTTGTTGTTAGGAAATTTGTTTTAGAGGGGGAATATTTGAACGTTAACTTTGATTTAGCCAAACTTTTTCCAACCAATTTTCAACAAAAATTGACTTTTGTGGTTGCACCGAAAATAACCGCTTAATCATATTAAATAAATGAAAGGCCATAAATTATTGATACCTTGAACAAATTTTCAAATGGGTAGTACGGACATTTGAGTGTGAGTGTGAGTGTGTAAGTGTGTGTGTGTGAAGTGTAAGTCCCGGGACCTATATCAGCTGTCATTTATGAAAATTGCTAGACATATTGGTTTGAAAAACCAAAAAAAAAAACCTTAAAAAAAACCCCATACACATATTATGTATGAGAACGAAAAAGTTTTCTCTTATTTGATTGATTTTTGTGGGTAGAAATGTGTATATGGATGGAAACATTACCCACACACACACTCACACTCACACTCACACACATATACACAATTACACACATACATGCATACATACATACATATATACATACATATATTGCATATATGGAGATTTTGCTCTAATTAGTGACAATTTGTTCCATTTGGCAAAAGTTTTACCTTTTCACTGAGAACAAAAAAAAGGGAAAAACAAAGAGAAAATAAAAGCCAGAATCCTTTTGACATGTCCATTTTGTATACTAACTATCCTTCAAAGCAAATGAATGCGTAGATGAAAAATCCCCTTTACATAATACCCCTAACGAATCGACAAACACTCACACACAAACACACACACATACAGAGTGAGAGAGAGGGAGAGAGAGATACTCTGTAATACCCATACTATACTCTAACCACTGCATTTCATGGTCTATTAGTAATAGACTATTACTAACTCTTTTGCTTGCAATGACCATGCCCTTCCATTCATTCAGAGAGTTACGAAAAACTACATCAACTTTTCTGCCTTTCAATACCATCTTTTCGCATTTTCCCCACTCTTCTGTCCCCCCCTTCTCTATTCTTTGTCTACAGTTTTCCCAATTTTTCATCTATCCCATTCATTTGTCATGGCATATTAGTCTTGTAAAAGTTATCAGGTAGTATGTATATTTACATTATATATACATACATACATACATATGTACATATAGCCAAAGAGTTCCAATGAAATTGGAACAACCAAACAAGATAAATCATTAGAAATCCATTTACAGTTTTAATTTTAGTTTCCGTTTCGGTTTCTCACAATTTAAAATGTTAAAATATTCTGTATCAGAATTTGTATGCTTTAATTTAGACTTAAACAATAATAATCTTATATATAAAAATGAAGCCCGTTTTTTCTGGTCATCGCATCACGCGTGAATGTCTGGACCGATTTCACTAATTCTTTTTTTGTTATATTTGTTATTATTAGGAGAAGGTTCTTACATTAAAAAATATTAAGAAAATCTCTCATGCCATGTTTTATACGCATATTATCTTTAAATTTTTGGCAAGACAACATGAAATACAAGAACATCTGATTTTCTAAATATGACCATCTGCTTGGTGTGGCCGTAGTCGTTTTCCTTGGTCACGGCATCACGCGTGAACCGATGGACCGATTTCACTAATTCTTTTTTTGTTGTATTTGTTATTATTAGGAGATGTATTTGTTATTATTAGGAGAAGGTTTTTACGGAAAAAAATATTAAGAAAATCTCTCAATCCATGTTTTATACGCATATTATTTTTAAATTTTTGGCAAGACAACACGAAATACAAGAACGTTATAAAAAAACTGATCTGCTTACAGAAATCAGTTTGAGTCAAATAAAGAAAAAGCTCGATTTGAAATCCACAGAAACTTATTCATAAAATTAAAGTATTTGCAGTTGGATTTTCGTTTTTAATAATGCCACCAACCAGACGTACAAGCTTAGGCCGCAGAACTCGAAATACGGCAAGTCAAAGAAATATAAGAGCAAATCGAACTGATGAGCAACGCGAAGCGCGAAATGAACTTGAACGGAATCGATATGAAGATAGAAATTTTGTGTTTAATCCCCACAGAGCTGCATTCAGTTATAATGTGGCAATTAATTGCAGTTCAGCGAAAATTGTTGCTATTGGTCAAATGAGTTCATTTTTAAATATATATAGTAAAGTCATTTTCAGGTATAGCGAGACCAGGGAATTATGGATACATTTTTATAGGGAGGATTCAGTTCAAATTGAATAGGTACTCATACCTAAGATAGGTCAGCTGTACAAAATAAAGTAGTGCATCATTGCAACGCTAAGGCGGTACGAAGTTCGCCGGGTCAGCTAGTTAATTATATATATATATATATATACATATATATACATGCCACATTGATTATCAAGATTTTTAAAGATATTCAACACATTTGATCTCAATCGGAAATAATTTTTAGGTCTATAAGAAAACTATCTGTCCTTAAAACATTTGTACGATTTGTTTAAAAATTTATTTTTAACACTTTTAGGAATTTCCAAAAATAATTCAATTGAAATTTTGATTCAACATAAGATTATATATGCATATAAATATATGTTTATAAGTATATTTAATAATATAAAAATTGAAGAAAATAAATATTAATTACTTTTAGTTGGAGTTTGTTAAAATACAAGAGACTAGAATATTTTATATACATAACTTTTGGCCAAATGAGAAAGAAAATAAAGATTAAACAAACGTTTAAAGCACTTCAAAGTCACATTGATCATAACATGTTTTGTTGTTTTTTTTCCCCCTAACCTACTCCCTCCTCCCCCACCTATGTATGTTTGTATGTACTTTAAATGTAATGTGTAAGTGTTTTTTTTTTTGCTTAACCCTTCTTGGAAAGAAATGCTAAAACCTCATGGCAAAACCAATAAAAGTGTAAAGTAAAAAGAAAATAAAATAAAAGAAGAAGAAGAAGAAGAAAAAAAAAACACGAAATGAAACGAAACCTAAAGGAAAAACTATAGCAGAAAGCGAAACAGCAACAAGAAAGAAAAATCATAAAAACGATATGAAATTTATGCGCATATTTCATTTCCTTTAGCTGAAACGTTTGTTTCCTGTGAAACAAAAAAAAAAAAAAAAAAAAAAAAGGAAAAAAAAAAGAAATTTTGTTCTGTAAAAACACGAGCAAAGCATGGGGAAGAGTACAAATATATGTAAGTGAGTGCAAAGAGTCAGAAGATGCCAGAGAAAGAGATAGCAGCATCAGCATCAACATCTGAAACATCTTCTTTAGTTAGAACGAGGGCTGACGGACAAGTACATATATACATATGTATACCTTGATCCTGTCAATATAACACAATTTTATAATTTAACAAATTTTCTTGGCTAATACATACAGTCAGTCTCATAAGTATTCGTCCATGAATATACACACATATGTATGAATAAGGTGTGACCTTAATAAAGTGATTACATTTTGATTTGCTTAATTATAAGTATTATTTTTAGAATATATATATATATATAGAAGATACATAGATATATAGAAAGTCTGATTAACAGAATTGCATTTAAATCAATTTGAAATTCTTCGTAGTTTGATTAATTTTCAATTTTGAAATTTACACTTTTGCTCTGCGCGAAATAAATTGTGTGCCACTGTATGTAACATTTTAATGATAATAATACAATAATTTATACATTTTCTTTATCTAAAAATTGAATCATAAATGATAAAATTGTTTTATCTTTTTCTGTAGATCGATTGCAATATCCTTTTGTTCCGGCTAGATATATATATATATGTATTAGTCAGCCATTTTATTGTTTTTATTAGCTAGTTTTTGTTGATTTCCTCTCTCTTTCACACTTTTTTTCTTTTGTTTTTTAAAAAAAGTGCAAAAAATATATGCACACATATATACATATATATGTATGTATGTATGTATGTATTTTAGTTATCTAGTATTCCCATTCCCTTAGTATTTTATTTTTTTTTTTATTTTTTTGTTGAATTATATGCAGACGAAATGCAATTTCAAGAAGAGTTTCAACGGGTTTTGCTTTTTATTCAGCAATATTTGTATATATCAAGTATTATATGGATGGTGGGTTTTTATATATATACATACATTCATATATATATATATATGTATATATATATATTCTTGCGCATAACTTGTGTCTGTGGCCATGCATTTTTATTGCCGATGGCGACGACTTGACCCCTGAGTGCTGGGCAAATGCTGTCAAGATATTGATTCTGAGGACCTGTTTTTTTTTTTTTTTGCCCCTTTTCTTTATTTTTTTTTTTTTGTTTGCTCTTCCTTCTGGCACAGGGAAAATCTTTTGGCTCTTGCAATTTTCTTCCATGTTTTTTTTTTTGATGGTTAACATCGTAAAATGGTTTGCCAGAGACTTACTTCTACGCTCTGTGTGTGGTAACCTACATACACACACATATACACACACACACACGTAACTAATCATAACGAAAGGAATAACAACAAAAACAAATATAGTAGAAAAGAAAGAAAGCAATTCTAAGGTACAGTAATACAAAGCGAGAGAGAAGAGAGAGAGAGAGAGGAAGAGAGAGAGAGAGGAAGGGAGAGAGAGAGGGAGTACCAGCTGCTATTGCATCTAAAGATGCTGACACGCCCACCTGCTGCCCAATTTATGCATTACGTGAGCATGAAAGAGGAAGAGAGTGTAGAAAAAAACGCTACGTTTTATGACTCTAACGGTAATGGTGCTAGAAAACAATACATATTCGATTTAATAACCACTCAGAGAGAGAGAGAGAGAGAGAGAGAGAGAGAGAGAGAGAGAGATAGAGTCCTCTCCATTTGCTTCTCTTCTAAGATATTCTAACATTTCTTTTCAACTTTCTTAAATACCCGCAAACAAGTGAATTTAGTTCAATTTATCTAAAGAAATGGATGGAGAAGAAAAAAAGAAGATCATTCCATCCAAAATCTTTTCACTCTCTTGCTCCATCTCTCTCACTTAATCTTACTTTCCCTCTCTCTTTCTCTCTCTCTTTCTCTCTCATTCATTATCTGTCGCTTTTATGTATTTATATTAAACATACGACTTAACGTCACCTTACACACACACACACACACACGCACATACACAGACACCTACATATAAAAAAGAATTCGGCTAATTTCCACTTAGGGGTGATTTTCTTTCTCCTACCCCTCGCTCTCCCCCCCTTTCCATCGGCAACCAACAACAACGACAATAAAAAAGGTGTGCTAGGTAGTGGGTGTAGGCAGAGGAGTACGAAAAGGGAGTAGGAGGAAGAGAGGGAGGCGGCTGGTAGGTACAACAAAAGATGCAATAATTTACGCCACAACAACGCATAAATCTGTCAAAGTTGTTTAAAAATTAAATAGAAATAAATAAAATTCAACGACAACAAAAAAACGTAAAAGAAAAAAAAAACATCGCACGAAGACGCATCAAACTGAAGATGGGAGACAAAGAGAGAGAGAGAGAGAGGGAGAGAGGTGGAGAGGGAGCGAGCGCAAAATTGTGAATGGAAATGAGGTAGGCGTCGACGGGGCGTGAACTGTGGATATATAGATGCTAAGTATGGATGAGAAGGGATGAGTTGGGATGAGATGGGATGAATATATGGATAGATGGATAGATGGACAGATGGATGGATGGATGGATGGTTGAGATGGAATGGAATGGATGAGATGGGATGGCATGGCATGGCTTGGCAAATGGCTAAACTGAATGAAACTTTTAGAGATGAAAATTAAAAAACAAGAATGTCATTGACTTTCAAATACTCTACATTAAATAGAGTTGCATGACTGCGGCATTTAAAATATTTGTATTAAAATATTTTATTCATATCTGAATTCGTTTTGAATTTAGATTTAATTTTATCGATTCATTTTCTAACTGCATTTCAATTTTTTTTGGTTTATCTATAAGTTTCAACTAATTAGGAGATTTATAACGAACATCTCATTAAATCAAGAGAACCGATTTGGGTTAAGAATATAGAAGATTATAGAATGAGTTATTCAAGTTCAAGTTACCAAATAAATGGCGCAATGGCAATTTCTTTTTTAAACAAACAAAATGAATAATAGAGCGAAAAAGCAACCAACAAAGAAAATAAAAAGAAACAACTGGAGGAAGAGGCAAAAAAAAACAAACAAAAAACGAGGAAATAAATGAACAAATGAAATGTATAAAAACATGATATAATAATAATAAGTATTATACTAGCAACAACAACAACAACAAACTAAAGTGAATAGAAAATGACGACAATGGTTGGCAGAGAAAATTTCATTTAATTTTCTTTTGCCTTGTTTATGTTTTATTTTGTTGCTCCGGCAGTAAACAAATTATATTATTTTTCTCGTTAATTGTTTTGCTTCTTACATTTTAGCAGGGGGAACACACAGAGGAAGAACAAAACAGAAAAAAAAAAACAGGAATATAAAACCAAAAATCGTATAATTTATGTTGATTTAAATAGCCGTCGTGTGGGAATCAGCTCAGACTATTTAGTCTTAAGTGTGAGAAGAAAATTTCTATTTATTTTCAAAAAAAAAAAAAAAATAAATAAATAAAAATAAAAGAAAAAGCAATCAAAATATTCAAAAGATATATAAAATCAAAATAAAAGATATAAAATTGCATGCGGGACCCTTCGCCTCTATAGTATGTGGCAGCTAAGAGGATAGGAGGGGGAGGAATGGGATATGAAATCGATAGCCTAAGGAATCATTCATTCTCTTTTAATAATTCTTGGTATAATAATCCCAATTTCATTAATAAGTTTTTCATAACGCAAATGGAAAATGAATATTGCGTTTATTATTTTCCTTTTGTTTAGTTAGCTAAAATAAAAAGAACTTTATAAAATTCTAAACAGAAATGCAAAGAATAAACAAAAAAAAACACTCTAAGCGCAATGGAAAAGTTATATATTTCATTTTTATTTAAACTAACTTTCCAGAGGGTATATTCATTTAACACTCACTGTAATCTATATTCTTATCTAAATATACATATAAAATATGTTTTCCATCAAATTTTTTATTGTCATAAAATGCGAAAAGAAAACAATAAATTTTTAATTTACCAAATATTTTGATGGAGTTGATTAATAATTTAAATCATTTGTCATATTTAGCAGTGATTTAAAGGGTATCTAGATTAGGGTACACCCAAAGTTATTTATTTTTTTTTTTTTGTGCAAAGAAAACCGCTAAGAGCGCCACGTCAATCAAATGGCCAGACATTGTAATGTACACGTAAGTTTTTCTTTGAAAGAAAAACAACGAAAAGTTTCCCTCATTTACCCACAACTCCACCTTCGCCCCTCGAGGTGCGTTCTACTCTCCCCCATCCCCACCTCCCTCTCATATCTCATACACTCGAAGCTGTCAGTAAATTGCACAGAAATTTTTGTGTAAGTTAGAAAAACATGTGGGGAACAACTAACTTTTTGTTTTCCTTAGTTTTCTTTTCATTTTTTTTTTTTATTTTTCATTTGTTTTTTCACAAAAAGAAACAAAAAACACCGAGGAAAAAAAAAATAAATACAAAAAAATTAAAGAAGAAGAAATGCAATTTTTGAAAACTGAAATGAAGGAGAATCACTCAGATGGGGGGTGGGGAGGGAGGGGGATGGGAGTTAGCGAGGTTGGGCAATGGTGAGGATGAGGATGAGAGGGAGAGACTTTCCCCGCCCCATTTCATAAAGCAATCAAAAACATTGCGTTTGCCATTCCATGGTACTTCGCCTTCAGTTTTTCTTGGATGTCAAAGAAAAGTCTTGCAGACTTCGACGCATTTTAATGTAATTACGTTTAATGAAATTACATTAAATAATAAGAAAGTGTCAGGCAAGGGCCAAACGGTGTGGGTGGGTGGTTCGTTTGGGTGCTTACGTAGAAGAAAGTAGCAAAAACAAAATACAAAAACAATAACTAAAGCAAAAGACAAGGAACAAAAAAACAAAAAAAAAAGTGCCCAAAACGAAAAGACGAAATGATGAAAAAGTCCAAGTCCCACTGTGCGCCCCCCTTCCCCGCCCCTATGACGACCATTTTAATAGACTATGCAGCATCCATGTTAGAATACACTGAGCGAAAAATGATAGAATAAATAAAAAAAAAAGTTAATCAATAGAAATGATCGAGAAAAATCGTTTATTGAAAAATAAAAAAAAAAAAAAAAAAAAAAAAAAAAAATAAATAAAAATAAAAAAAATATTGATTAAATATTTTTGACTTATTTTTCAAAAAACATTTTTAAAAATTATATATATATATTTTTTTTTTGTATTTCAAGAGTTTCTTTTTTAAAATAAAAATTTGAAATAAAAAAAAAACAAAAAAATTTTTATAATATTTTTTTGTGGTTGGTTTTCATATTTTATAATAGATATAAGTTATGTATTTCAATATCGGTTTCATATCGGTAGATAATATTTTTAAATTCCTATATGTATACATTCATACATATATAAGATTATATACATATATAAGAATCAATTTGCTAAGATATTATAGAAGATCAATTAATAGTTGATTTTACTACTGAAAATTCAAAATATGCTTATTTGTATTAAATAAGTATTTCTCACAGTGTATCTTAGAGCATTATCATCAAGCAAGGAAACGTCTACTAGTAGTTGGATGATGGCTTCCATTTTTTTTTTTTTTTTTTTTTTTTTTTTTTTTTTACACAAACATCTGACATTTGAAGTCTAATAAATAAGTTATGACAGCAAAATGTGGCCATGTAATGGTCCAAGAAGTACAAAGGACGGACGGACAGACGGGCGGACAGACGGAAGGACGGACGATGCTCTTGGTGTGAGTTAAGTGGGTGAGATTAAGGATGGGGTGGGTGGGGATGAATGATTGAGTGTGGAACAGGTAGTTAGCTGCCTCTCATCTTTTAGCATTGTTAATAGCCAACAGAATCCAGGAATTCCACCAACTAAAGAACAGAATCTGTAGAGTAAACATCCATTACGTAGCAGGTTATGAGAATGGGTACAAACCCAAGGGGAAGGGGAGCGGGGAGAGGTGGGGATAGGTGGATGTGGTCCAAGTCCATTACAATATTTTCTGCTTGCTTGAATTATATTTTCATTTCACTTTCTTTAGTTTGTCTACTAATGAGATGGTTTCTTTTCCTTCTCTCTGCTCTTCTCTCTTTTTTCCTTTTTCCTCTTTTTTTTTTTTTTTTTTGCTTTTTTTGGTCCATGCCAAAACCAAATGAATCAACCAAACAATCAACTAACCAACCAACGAACCAACTCTCAAGGTGTTGTCATTAAAAATGATAAATACAAGCTAGAAAAAGTAAAGTAAATGGTAAATGAAGATGGGGTAATGTTGTAAGAAGAAGAAGAAGAAGTTAACACGGGGGAGGGGGGAGGTTGGGCATTTTAAGAAATTTTGTAGAATAACTTTTTCTACAAACAACATTGTCGTTGTCATCAGCATCATCAGCGTCATCAGCATCATCATCATCATCCTCACCATGGCCATCATGACCATGGCTTGTCCCTTGCCAATAAGCCAAAGTTGCTTTGAGCCAATTTGAAAGATGACTTGTGGACTGGGAAGGGAAAGGGACAACAACGAACAGAATCAACGTGACAGTGAAAAGTCACAAGAAAACAAAAGAAAAAAAAGAAAGATGACAAAAGCAGATTATGATCAAGATAATGAATTTATATATGTATATATATATATATAAACATATATATAAATTTAATAATAATAACATTAAATTAATCTCGATAATATTAAGTGATAATCATGTGTGTGATGTGATCAAAAAAGAAAAACAAGCAAAAGTGAAAAGAAATATTATAAACTAAACGAAACTTAGATACCCTTATTACATTGCAATTTATTACCTTTAAGTTTTTTAAGCTTTAGTTTAGCAATTTGCAATAATTTACATATAAATATATATTTATATAGTTGAAATAGTTGGAAAAACAACAATTTTAATATTTTTCTATAGGGGAATAATCGATTTGGCAATTTTTACTGATCATAAATATATAACTATACTTTATGGAGGTTTTTTTTCTCTGTTCTGTAAACAGTTAAATAATTTTACTATAACTTTTATAGGTTTATAGGTTTAGTACCTATATATATATATATATATAAAACCCTAAGATTTCCATTCACAAGAAGATCAGAAATTATCATAACACAAGTAAGTAAATAAATTATATAAAATATTCGAATATTTAAAATAAATTTTCAATTTATTATTATTTGGGATAAGTCTTTAATTGATCTTCAATTGGCAATTAATATTTAAAAATTAATTTTCCATAGAAAATAAGTATTAAAAAGTTTAACAATAACAAGGGAAAATTAAATTAAAATTAACAAATTTCCCCATCAAGTTAGGTAAAATTTTGTAGGCTTAGTTATCGTTTCAATTTGATCAGATTGCTAGATAATAATATAGTAGGTAATCTCTTCTGTTTAGATTGTTATAATCTCCTTTCTTATCCAATTCAATAGATTAGAATTTTTAGATTCAATAGTCAATAATTCGATAATTTTAATTTCCTAATTCAAATGTTGTCAATGTCAATGGGAATATACCCAATTTTATCATGAGTCAAGTAAGTTCATTCTCATTAATCCACAGAGATTGTTCTATATAGAACGACATGACAGCAAACAAGCGAAATAAATAAAAACAAAAAAAAGAAAGTAGAAGAAAAAAAAATTGATTTGTTATGATGAAAGTCATCACTTTGATTATTGTTGATGAATTCCCTTTACTCTGCCACCACCTCCCCCTTCCCCTACCTTCATCAGCCCAGCCCACACTCAAAACCCACGCAAGCAGAGTCAGAGAGAGAGAGAGAGAGGGAGAATGATATATAGATTTTCCCTCACATACAAACACTTAAATAATCATTTTTTTTTTTTTTTTTGGTTAATGATTTTAATTGCTTGCAATGGGACCTATTAACGGTTAATGACTAGAAAGAAAAATCAACAAAATTGTTCACACATTTGCACTTGAACAAAACCAAAAAAAAAAAAAAAAACAGAAGAAAAACAAAAAAACGTTTTGAAAAACTGTCGGCTCATTGAAAATTCCTCACATGAAGCAGTGATCAGGTTTATAGATAGATATATATATACATATATATAGAGATATATATGTAGATATATAGGTATATATTGTATATATATATATATGTTTCTATATGTCTATAAATTGTTATTTTATGTTCTTTTCACGCATGCGTGACCCATTAAGTTTTTCCGTCAGTGTCATGACTAATTTCATTTTCATTCACAAAAAGAAAGAGAGAGAGGGAGAGAGAGGGGGAGACGGAGATGGATAGATAAAGAGAGATAGAGGTAAAAGTGTGGGTGAATAGGTTGGTTGGACTCATGTAAATGGGTTGTCCCATTATGCATAATTTACCGACCATTAAATGTGACCACATAGAACCGATTACATATCGTTATCTAATGGATTTAATGATATATGATACACTGAAAGAAAATTGAAAATTTCTATCAAATATCCAAAATTTTATTTTATTGCTTTTTTTTTTATCTTTCAGAGTTTTTCTTTTCGAAATGCAATTCATTTAAGAATTTTGTATTTTAAATTTGTTTTTTCAATTCATGGAAATTTTAATATAAAGTTCAAAATTTGTCTATATATGTACATATATCGGTTCTAATTTTGTTGATTTGATTTCTCTACCGATTAATGAACATTCCTATTAGAGGTGAAATTATTTTCAAATAAAGTTTGTAATTTTTAAAAATAAGTATATAAATAGATATATATAGTATATATACTTATATATATCAGACTTAATGGTTTTTATTTGGTAAACAATTTTTTTGTTTTTATTCCATTTGCTATATAATTTTATATACTTTTTGCTTGAAAAGTAAATTTTAAATTTTTTTAAATTTCATTAAATTAAAAAATAAATTTAAATTCAAATCAAATTTAATTAAATACTATTTTCTTGGTTTGTTTTTTTTTTTTTTTTTTCTTCTTTCGATTATTCTTCGATAAGAATTAAAATGAATTAAAATTTTGTAAAATAGCCCCCACCCTCCCCCACCCTTCTACAATTTTTTTTATTTTTACATAGTTTTTATATTCTAATTTAATCAGACACGAATCAAGTGCATGCAGCTGCTATATCGCCCCGACATACTTATTCATAACAGAATATTACAATATATATATGTATGTATATATATATATATATATATTTTTTTTTGTCTTTGTATAGTCTGAGGTGAAGGTCAACCACTCAGTCAGTAAGTCAGTCAGTCAGTTGGTCATTTAGTTAGTTAGTCAAGCGCTAGTTGGTGCTATGCTTAGCCAAACGAGCAATCAAACAAATATATATATACATACATACATAAGTACATACATATATATATATATATGTATATATATGTTTATGATTATATATGATGAAAACTATATAATAAACGGTTAGAACATACATGAATATCTACTTACTATATAAGGACAAATGTTATGTTATTAAATATATATATATATATATATCCAATATTGTGCACTGACACACTTAATCAGACATCAAATATTCTTGTTATCCGTACCTGCAATGAAAAAGAAGAGAAGAGAAAAACTAAATGAAAAATTTGTACAAATTATTCAATATGAAAAAGCCATAAAGGATATTATTTAGGGTAAGGATTTTGTTGTCTGTTTTTTTTTTTTTGGTTTTTTTTTTTTGTTTTTGTTGGAGGTTAAATATCGTTTCAAATTGTTAAATTGGAAAATAATTTAATCTATGGCAGATGGACGGGCGGGCGGGCGGTCGGGCGCTCACACAACATGAGAGTTTTCGCTTTCGTTTTTTCTTCTTCACATTTTTATTTTTTATTTTTCCTTTAGTTTTTCATTTTAATCAAAAAAATAGACAAAATGTGGCAAGGGTTAGGGCGGGGGAGGGGGGTCGGGGGCGTTTTGTCTGGGTTACTAACCGGTACCATATGTAACTAGGTTATCAGTTGATGGGCATTTTTGTTGGCTGGGTTAGGTCGGTTGGATCGTTGCTAGTTGTTAGCAGTTGATGTATCAGAGAGTTAGGAGGCGGCATTTGGGATTGGTGTAGTTCACAAAAAGGTTCACGCGGTTGTCGTACGACCGTCGTCGTCGTCGTCGTCACGCCATGCCATGCCACGCCCCCAAAATGCGGCTTTCCTAGCCTGGCTCCCACATTTCCATCAAACTTTGGCCTGGCCTATTCACTTTTCTTATTTTTCTTTTTTTTTTTTTTTTTGCCTCGTACTTTGATTGCTTTTCATGTTGTTCATGCTGACCTTTAGCCATACATATATATATATATATGTATGTATATATATCGACAACACCAGAGGCAACCGGAGCAGGAACAGCAACTGCCAATTATGTAATAAAAAAAAACCAAAAGAAGAAAAAAAAAAACAACGAAAATACTATAGGAATAATAAAAATACAAAAAAAAATAGGAAAAAAAAGGAAACACGGAACAAAAAAAAAAAAAAGAAAATAAAACGAGAATTTTAATTTTCTGCTATAAATTGTTGGGGGCTATAAATTACAATATCGAAACAGAACATAAAACATTTTTACATACAGAGTGTCGTGTAAATTGGCCATTCAGAGTGAGATAGAGTGTGAAACGGTCCGAAATAGTTTTAGTCTCCTATTTCGGACCGTTTCACACAACAACAACAACAACAACAACAACAAAGCGAGAAAGAGAAACAAAAGAAAAAAATGGAAGAGAAAATGAAATAAACTAGTGGGTGGGTGGGTGTTTGGGTGGTTGGGTTGGTTAGGTTGGATTGACCTTGCCCAATAAAACTAGCTAGAATCAACACTGTATAATAATCAAATCAAAATAAAAATAAAAATAAGAAAATTTTGTTTTTAGATTTTATTTTTTCCTTCTCTTATTTCCCTTTTTTTTTTTTTTTTTTCTTCTTTTTTATCCAATAACCTTTTTTTTATTTTTTTGTTTTTCTGTTGATGGCTTTTTGTGCAATCCTATATACGAATCAATAATTGTATTATCAAACCCAATCTATATAAAAGTTGTAAATTTGAAAAATAATTGAGAAAAGATTGGCTAACAAGTTAAAAATGAATAACAAATATATATATACACATAAAATTGGATATATATGTATATACATATGTATATAAATGAAAGAGAAATCTCGGGATTCAAATGGAATTTGTTTTTAGTTTGAGACTGATATATAAATATATATATTTTATATATATTTGATATATAAATATATATATTTTTAAATGAAAGATAAATTTCTTGATTCAAATGGAATCTGTTTATGTAGTTTAAGACTACAGAAATATTTACATCGTAACAAGTAAAAATTACATATGTACCTATAACTTGGATATATAAAGTAAAGGTAAATCTTTTGATTCAAATGGAATTTATTAATAGTTCGAGAGATTTAATTATATTTCTAAAATATAAATCAAAAATTTATTAAAATTTCTTGATTCAAATGGTTTTCCATTTTAGTATAAGATTTCATTTCATTTTATCTACATGCTATCTACATAGATAATATTTGTCAATTCGATGATCGTGACTAAACATGCTTGATTTTGCTTTAGAAGATTGATCACTCTATTGAATTTTATTTAATCAAGTAAATGTATATATATATATATATATGTATAGATAGATTAACATATTAACTTTGATATTTGTAATTCAAATTCGAACCCTAATTAATATTATATTGCTGATCAAATGCTGTATAAGAATTTATAATCATATTAACATATCAATAATGTACTACATTATCGAAGGGCGTTAGCGACATTAATTAGTCCATTGATTGATTGTTGTGGCTATAATTACCTACTCAAATATTGGTAAAACAATTGTTTATACTTCAATATACATACAGATGTGTGTGTGTATGTGTGTGTATGTATGTTCGTGTGTATAAATAAATATAATGCAATTCAAAACCGATTTACCCTACCATTTACATATATGTATGTATACCGAATCAAAACTCTTGGGATTGCCAAAGCAAAAGCAACTTTTTCGAATAAAATCGAGGAATAGAAGTTAACACATGGGCGGGGGCGGTGAGGGGGACAAAAAAAAAAAGAAATACGAGTATATGGTACGTGGTAGTTCCCTGGAGAAATTGATGAGCTCAGCACGGCAAACACACATCGACACATCGGCACACACACACACACACACGCACACACACACATCAACCACACAACATACGCCCACATAATTAACACTTTAGTTGGTTGGTTTGGTAAATAAATATTTAGCATTTCTTTGTGTGTGAGTATGGGCGTGTGTGTGTGTGTGTGTTTGTGTGTGCGTGTGTGTGTGTATACACACAGAAAACCATTGTAAGCAGCGAATTGAGCAAAGGAAATGAGATTTATGCATAAAGTGGCAAAGAAATGAAACGTAAGCTTAGTTACATGAGGTCAGGGGTCAGGTCAACTATTCGACCAGCTTTAATCAATGGAAACTTTTATTTTTCTTTTTTCCATACTATTTATTTTGTTTGTACTAAAGTACAGGTTAAGGCATTTCATATGGTATTTTTTAATCAAATATTCCATTGATGAAAAAAACCTCAAAGTTTTTCTCTTATTTTTCTTTTCATTTTCCTTTTTGGGTTTGTATTGTTTTCTTTATACACAAAAGATAACCACAAGCCGAGCTTAATAAAGGCAACATAAACAAAAAAAAAAAAAAAAAAAAAAAGAAAGGATAACGAATCAATGCAAGGACGTAGGTAAAAGTATCGACAAATATATCATACAAATGTATATGAACATATATACGAGTATATATGTATACAATTAGATATCTCAACTTTAAATGTTTCCTTTACCAATTTGTAAAAATAATTAAATAGGCAATAGTTTATTCTTAATCCAAGAAATCTGGCTTAGAATATACCTCTATATTCTATTATTATTAGTTAGTACATTTAGCTTAGTAGTAATTAGATTTTTGTTTTAAAAACAAAAATTTGTTGCTTTTTGTTTTTCGTTCATTTGTAATCTATTTTTGTTTTGAAATTTTAATTTAAAAAAAAAAAAAAAAGGGATTAAAGCTTAAAAACCAAATAAAAATTTCTCACAATTGTAAATCAAATTTAAAATGAAAATAAATATTGAAATTCATGTTGAAAATCAACCTTTGATACTCATAATAATGGATTTTTTTTTTCAATAAAAATATCAAAATTTTAATTGAAAAATTTCATTGATCTTTTCTTATTTTGCATATAGATTTTAGGGGATTTGTTTTTTTTCTGAAATGAAAACTGTCCAGAGATTTTCTTTTACTTTTTAAATACCTAAAATAAATAATTTAATAAACTTCTAAAAAAACAAAATGAATAAAAAATGTTAAAATAATCGTTTATCTAATACGAAAAAGACAAATTGCATATTAAACTATTTGATAGATAAATATATATGTATATATATATTTCTTTATATTTAGTAAATTTAGTGTAAATTATTAAATATATCATTTATTGATTTTGTTCAAGTATTTGTTTTAACTATTGATTGGTTAAGAACAACAACAAGAACAACAACAATTTTGAAAATCTGTTGCTTAGCAACCACAATTTATTTATGACAAATTCCTTTTGTTTGTTTGTTTGTTTCTTATTATTGTTGTTCTGTTGCTCTTCTTGTTGCTTTTATTGTTGTTGCTGTTATATGTCTGTTGTTTTTCACATAACTTACATATTTTCCTCTTATTCATTGTTGGCTTTGTTTGCCAGTCTCTGACAGATATGAAAAAAACAAAAAAAAAACCAAAAATAAAGTAAAAAAGATGGAAAAAAGAACTTGCCTGGAAGGGAAATGGAAGGAAAAAAAAGTTGAGATTGGGAGGGGGTAAAAAGCAGCAGCACCCCCCTCTCTCTACTGGGAGGTCGTCTCTTTACGCCTGTCTTGAGCTTTAAAACGGTATTTCTGTTCTTTTTATTTTTCCTTTTTATACCCTTGCAGAGGGTATAATAAAATTGGTCAGATGTTTGTAACGCATAGAAATAATCGTTTCCGACCCCATAAAGTATATATATTCTTGATCAGCATCGAAAGCCGAGTCGATATGACCATGTCCGTCTGTCCGTCTGTCCGTCTGTCCGTCTGTCCGTCTGTCTGTTTCTTCGCAAGGAATCGAACTTAAATTTTGAGCTACATGAATAAAAGTCATATCATTCTCTTCATTGATGATTTATCTGACACAAGTTTAAGAGTTGGTAGAATCGGACAACTATAAGTTATAGAAAAATAGGAAAGATCAGAGGTACCTCGGTCAAAATGTGAGTTGTTCAAAACAGTTCTTGTGAGAAAAACTTTTTTGTTTTTTAAGATATCTCAACCAAATTTGGTGAGCAGATGAGAATTATACTTTTACATCATATCAGTAAGTTTGAATCAGATCGGATAATAAACACCGACATAAATCAATAAAATCAATGAATCAACCCCCATCAGCATCAGTATGTTTGCATATGCAGCCAATTAAATACGTTTATATTTGCTTTTATATATTCGTACACAAACAACATACATGGAAACATACAAACATACATACATACATATATGCGAACACGTGCTTGAAAAAACTACAAGCTGAGTGCGAAACAGAAAGAGACGGAAAACTATTTGTATTGTGTTGTTGTTTTCTAGAATTCGTCAGAAACTTTAGAGAGCGAGAAGCTGGACGCTTGCAATGTATACCGAAATAGCGAGACAGTGAATTATAAGTTTGGTAGCGCAATAGGTAGAGATCGTTTCTGGGAGTGATGGGAGCGGAGGTTCAACTGCGGCCGTTGGCAAACTCGAAATTTTTGTTACTGATTCTTTTCTTGGTTCAAATTTTTTTTAAATTTTATATTTCCAATTTTAAAATATATTGAATCCGATATGACGGAGAAAGTAATCAATTAATCTGCAAGGGTATACAAACTTCGGCACGGCCGAAGTTAGCTTCTTTGATATTTTTTTTTCTGTTTTTGGCGCTCAGTGTGCGTTATAAATGCTTTTGAGCTCAACTAGTAGCATGAAAGAAGAGCAGCAGGGGGGAGCGGAGGGGGCGGGGGCATCATGTAGATGAAGGAGTATTATATGGGGGGGGAAGAGGGAAGAGCAAGTTGAAAAGGATTTCAAACGAATTTGTTATGCGCATTTTCATGTCATTATCCTTAAAAAGTCATTGGCCTCTTTCGTCTTGTCCTGTCTCTTTTGCCTGTCATTATCATCATCATCATCATCATCATCATTATCATCTGGATCATCATAGTCGCCGGCGACATAGCCTCTCTCTCTCTCTTCCATCGTCATCATCAACAGGCCGATACCCCCTTTTCATGACAAGAAGTTTCTACACACACACACACACACTGATATACCGAATTCCTTCTTTACACACACACACACACACACATACACACGCACATGTTTTTGTGTATGCAAATCTATTTATATGGCAACTACTTATGCGGCTTTGTTTGGGTGCGTCGCCGTTGAGGGTTGCCACACCGCCGCCCATGGGCATAATATACACTATATGTATATCCCCCTCGTCTCTCTTTTCCTCTCTCACCATCCACCATTCCTCAGCCCGTTTAGGCAATTAATTTTCAAGCTTTTCCAGTTTGAACTGAAAGTCGTGTCCCTTTTTACTCTTTCGTTGTGTTTTGTTTTATTTAGTTCCTTCTTCTTCTTCTTCTTGTTCTTTTTTTTGTTTTGTTTTGTTTTTTTTTTTTTTCAAGTTATTGAAGTGATTACAGCGGCTAAGTTGGGTTAAGCACGGTCGTTGTCGTTGTTGTTGTTGTTATTGTTGTTGTTGACGGTATAACGTATCCATATCCATATCCGTGTCCTTATCCCATGTCTATGTCCATGTCCGTGCCCCGTGTCCGTGTCGGTGTCCCTGTCCGTGTATTGGTATCCGTGTCCATTCTCTTGTTGCTTCACACTATCCCCACATGACCCACCCTCTCTGTATATGGTAAAGGGATTACATGTGTCTTAGGCCAAGAAGCTGTAAACGTAAAGGTGTTTTATGGGTGTCCGTGGGAAATGTTCTATGTGGCATATATATATATATACACACACATATATAATACAATTCATAGAGTGAAGAGTTTCCTATTATGCGTATTAAGGGCTTTAAAATCACTTATCATCGTTAGCCACTCTGTTATATTTCTAGCTAATTATATGGATATATATGTATATATATATATATATATGCACACATACATATACATATCCATGACCTTATTTTGTAGCAAGAGAAAGGTTAGACATTTAAGCTAAAATTGGAAAACCAAAACAATCTATAATCCTGCAAAAATCTCTTAAATTAAAGGATAAACGAGGAGTAAGAAAGAGCAGAAGAAGTTAACCATATGAAAATAATATTTACATTTAATTTACACCTCTGTCTAGCCTCCATACATTATTTCAAACAATATAAATACACACACACACACACACATATATATATATATATATATGTGTGTAGTTTTTGCCAAGGTTAATTATCTTTTATTCTGGGAATAAACACCATATACATACATATATCTATATGTATGTATGTATGTATAAGGGAAAAGCCTTAGGAAAATCAAAATAATTTGACATTTATTTAGTTAAATCTAAATCGTAAATGTAGCAAGTGATAACATTTAGTTTTATTTATTTTCCGTTTCTTTTTTTTTTATGAAAGAAACTAATAATTAAATAATTTCAAAAGCAATAAGTTTTTTTTTTTTTATTTGCAATCTGTCCTAGATGTGACAATAAACAAATTGTGTAACAAATAAGTAAAATTTCATCAATTCGTGGGCAATTAAATAAAAAATAATAATAAATAATAATATTTATTTTCTATATTAATTAATATATTTAGAAATATTATTCGCTAGTTATTAAAAACTTCCAAAAGTCATCGTAATTTATACAAAAAAAAAATTGATTTCTTTTTATTGATACTCGTTACTCGTTAGTAAGTTAACAGTTAACATGGATGCAAGTCATTGACATTCGTTACTCGTTAGATGGCAAACTCGTTGGGTTTTTTTTTTATTGGTTATTTATTTTTTCTTGCTTCTCTCTAGCTTCTTAATTGATATTCTGGCTAATTTACTTGAAGAAAAGAATGACAAAAAAAGAAGAAGAAGATACTTTTCGCAACGGAAAAGGACCAAATAATACTAAGAACGGAAGAGCTCACTATATATATTAATGAACGATGAAAATAGTCGGAAGCCCACAACTGTTAAGTGACCAAACGACCGACCCACCGACTGACCGACTAACTAACTAACTGACTGATTATTAGTTGCGTGTTAAGTGTCAATTGTCATAATTAAATGTGACATCCACAACCATTTTGGAAATTAGAAAAAGCTTTTAGCGTAGAGTAAAAACATAGAAAACAAAAACAACAAAAAACAAAACAAAAAAAAAACAAAAACAAAAAAAGGAATTCCCATAGACGAAATGTCTGGTTATGTGAACTTTATCGCATCTAAAGTGGGGTGCTAATTGTATCGGCCTTTGGTAGATGTTTCGATTTACGTTCATCCATATACTATATATATACTATATATATTAAGTATTTGGGACGGGTATCAATTTCTTAGATGTGTATGTTTGAGTTGTATTTATTTTTGTTTTTATTTTGTGGTGGGTTTCTTTTTTTTTTTTGTTTTTTTTCTAATCGCGATTAATTAATCCGTTTTAATGGGCATTGGGTAACGATGAACCGATTGATTGACATCAAACCAATCCAAACCAAGCAGTCAATCCGCTAGCCGCCGGGCAAACCAACCAACCGACTAACTCATCGACTTTATGATGGACTGACTGCCTGCTACCCTGACATCCCCTAAGCCATTCGAGCGAACCAACGAATGAGTGAACGACTGAATGAGCGAATGGGTGTATGAGTGAATGAGTGAATGAGTGTGTGTGCGCGCATCTAAATGAATGCATAATGCCATCAATCAAATGTAATTATAAACTCTCTTTATTGCTATATCTGTAATGCACACGTGCAAAGTCCAATTGGGATTAGATACCTACATACTATATACATATATATATATACATGTATGTATGTATGTATATGGATCTAGTTATATATTGTTATTGCGGTGCTCTACTACTGTGTTGTGGCCTGACCCTAAAGCCAACTTATGCCAACTAGTTATGGCAAGTAATGACTTATAATTGCATCAGACAGTCTAACTTTCAATTCGAGTTCAACGCTAGCAATTTATCGAGTGTATACATATATAGGTACACATGTATATATATATAATCGATCGATCTCATAGGGAAAGAATATAATTATGTGTGAAATGAACAAAAAAAAAAACAAAAATTACCATTATATCATTTCAATTGTAGTAGACTTTTCCAACTACTCGTTGCTTTTGATAAAACGCTTACTCGTTACTTGAACTTACTCGTTAATTTGGTTTCTATTTAGCATCTGCATTTATTAGTTGCTTTCGCTATCTATAAAATTAAATAATTTACTTTAATTTTTAGCATAAGCATTTTTCTAAAAAGAAACTAAATTAACTAAAGCGACACTCGCTCCTTTCTTTAACTAGCAGTTCACTCGTTATAATTATCATTTATATTCGTTTACATTATTGCATTTTGCTATCTTGAGTATATTATTTCTTATTTTTCACATTTTCACATTTTCAAACTGACTGACCTAGATTCCATTTTCTTTTTTTTTTTTTTTTAGCCTTTGTAATATTGTATCCCAATTATATTTAACTGTGTCGTATAAAATAGCAATTATATTCGTTTGAAGGGGAAGGGGGGAAGGAAAAAAACACAAACAGAGCAACGCCAAGTGCAGCATCATCATCATTATTATCAACAACATCATCATAATCATCATCAACATCATCATCATCATCATCATCATCAGTGCATTTCAATTAGTAAAAATATTTTGTAATTGAGATATAGAGAATGAAATTTAGAGACTGTTACTAGTGGCACTCGTATAACTACTTGTTACAATATAACATTTCATTTCAATGCCATAGAAATAACAAAAACAAAAACAAAAACAAAAACAATACAGAAAAAGGAGAACTTTCTAATTAAAAAGAAAAACCAAAAACCCCAGAAAACAACAAATGAATTTTTGAGAGAGGTTTCGTTGACACAGAGATTTTTCACCATAAAGTGCAGTGGAGTGAAATGCGGTGGTGAGGTGGGAGTAGAAGTGGAAGTGGTGGGTGGTTATGGTGAGGAGAATATGGTTGAAGAATTTGTTTTTTTGGGTTATTATTATTAAAATGATAATAACCTCAGAAATATCATCTGCCCTAAAAGCACATTCCGCCCATATTCTGGAGGGGGGGAGGGGAGGAGTGTAAGAGGAGGAGGAGTGTAAGAGAATTTTACCATCATCATTATCATCATCCTTATCATCATCATCATCATTGTCCTTGCCATGGTCATGCGTATCCACAAGTTTCTTTTATGCCATGTTTGTCATTTATTTGTTTGTTTAGAATATATATATATATATATATATATTTTGTTTTCCTTTTTGTCGGTTGGTTGGTCAAAAACAGCACAAAAAAATAAAGAAAAAAAAAAATTTCCATGAGAACCGAGATGAACCAGCAGGAGAGCCTTTAGTTGAAAAACCCTTAATCAAAAGTTTAAACAATATAAAATATGAAAAAATGCTTAAACAAAACTGTAAAAAAGGAGACCAAAAAAAAAGAGCAGGGAACAAGGGAGAGGGAAAGGAAGAGCGAGAGAGAGAGAGATGAAAAATGAAATGAGCCAAAAAGCAGCAGAAAGACGAGTCAACAAATGCGTCCTCTTACACACAGACACAAACACAAAAAAAACACACACACACAGAGAGAGAGACAGAGAGAGAGAGAGAGAGAGAGAGAGAGGGACAAAAGCACACGCAGACAGATATCGTAATAATGGATAATGCCAAACGAGCTATGGACAGTTTAGGACAGAGGGAACAAACTTTGGTCTAAGAGTCCAAGCTGTGTTGGCCATTTTTGGCAGGCAAATAACATCCCCCCACCCCCTTTACCCCACGTTTCTCTCCTATGGTAGCTTAGCTCGCCTCTATTGCTCTCTGTATATGTATGCCCTGCTCTTCCCCTCTTCTCTTACATTCCAGTTTCTGTCATCTTTTTTTTTTTTTTTTTTTCTCTCTACCCCTCGCCCCCTCCTCCCCTTTCATACTTTTACTTTTTCTGTTCCCATGTACACCTCTTCTTAGCCAACCTTCTCGTATTCACAAAAGAGATTCATGCTGTCTGCCTGCATTTTGGCTAATGCAAAGAGCCTTGAAATTGTATTTCGTAGAATATATATATATATATATATATATTCATTTTAAGGTCTTGTATATATATATATATATTTCTTTGCGTCTCTAACAGGATTTTCGATCTGCTTTTCATTTCTTCTATTTTTTTTGTATATTTAGTTAAATTTGGTTGTGGCTTTAATTTAAGTAGAAATATTTTTTAGTTATTTAATTTACACGCTTAAATTAGATTTTTTATTTAGTTAAATTCTTATCAATGGCAATTTGATACTAAATAAAATATATATATAAAATATATATATATATATATATAAATAAAATATATATATATATATATATATATAAAATGAATAATGTGGGTCTAGATATTGTCAACACATCTCATATTTATTATATATAATCGAGAATGATTTGAATAACAAGAATTGCTAAATTTCTAAAGTCCCAATATCAATCGGATTGAGAAACTCTAATCAATAATAAAGCATCGATATCATCTATATATCCAGACAATCTTTGGAGCCATATACATATATATATTCGGAGATGGAGTTAAATTCCAAAAGCAATTATACAGAAGTTGATCGAAATTGCATAAAAAATGTCTATGGAGAAAATACTATGTATTAATAATATATTATTTTTTTTTTTTTTTTTTAATTTTTACACGCAGTTTGTTTTGTGTTTTAATTTTTTGTTTTTTCAAATTTTATGCAAATTTAAAACAAATTGATTACAATTTATTCAAAGAAATCCATTTTTCTTGCATGAACTTTTACTCAAAATTAAATATGACGTGTATGAAATCACTTTTGTTCCCCACTGTATATATGTATATATATACATATGTATATCTCTATATATATATATATTGTATCCTATACCAAAAGCACTTTCATGATGCTCCATTTTTAGTGTCGCTGTCACAAATATTTCAATTGCAAAGGGCTTTTGCCTTACAACAAAAAAAAAAAAAATAAAAGAAACTATAAGAAAAATGTAACAAAAAGATTTTATGCAATTTTATTTTGTAAACTTTTATTTCAATTTTTAATGTCATCCATATGCCATTGTCAATTACATTCCTCTCCCTATTTCCCTTTTCCCCTTTAACCCTTCCCACCCCTCTCCCTTTCCACCCCCACCGTCTGACAAAACGGGAAAGTTATACATTAAATATGCCACAAAATTTTTGCTGATGGGAAAGCAAAATAAATATATATACATATATATATATATATGTATGTATGTATGATAAAAATAAAAAAAAACAAGAAAACAACAACAAAACAAAACAGCAAATAAATAAACACACGTATACACACACACGCGCGCGCACACACACAATGTCTGTACATAGATGCAAGGAAAAAGAAAAACCAACCAAACATTCGGAACAGAATAACAAAGAACAAGTTGCCAAAATTTTTAAGGACTAGCCAGGACTAGCTCGGACCAGCAACCAAATAACGCAAATTCAAAATCCAAAATCCAAATTCAAACCCGAAACTTATCCACAACTAAACTTGAATCGCTGCTGCTATGCCATTTGGTTTGCTTTGGTTTTGTTTCTTCCTTCTTTTTTTTTTTTTTTCTATTATGAATGTCCTGCTATTCTGTCTGTCCTGTTCTATCCATCCTGTCCGAGAATGCCAAACAACATGGAGACTATGGAAAGCAGATGAGACTGGCAGACCAAAAAAAACAAAAAAATAGCAAAAACAAAAAAAAAAAACAAGAAAAAACTAACATCAGTGGCAAAACATAAACGTGTAGCCATGCGTATCCATGAGATATTCGTATTTCTCCTACTCTCAATTATTCTACTATGCAGTTGTAGTTGTTGTTGTTGTTTTAGTTGTTGTTGTTGTATATATATACATACATATATCGTTCGTATCTTGTATCTATAACTAAACTGTTAGATGCATTCAAGTCGAGTTTTTCCAATACATTTGTGCATTTCGCAAGAAGATTTTCCAGTAGTCACAACAACAATAGCAACACTAACAACAACAACAACAACAAAACTAGTTCTGTAAAACTGCTGATGCATTTTAGCTTCCAAATTCATGAAGCAAAAACAAAACAAAAAAAAAAAAAAAAGAGGGAAAGAAAAATGCTGAATGGAAATCAAAAAAAGTCCAAAACGATAAAAATAAACTTACATTTTTTTTCCACAGACTTTTGTTTAAGATTTGTTAGACATTTTTGTAATAGTTATAACTAATATAGCTACTAATTTATTATATTGCTAATTGCTACTATCATTAAGATCAATCATACTTATTCAATCACTATTAAGTCTCAGCAATTTCATTGATTAATTTTGATTAATTTGATCAAGTAGCTAGATCTAAGCAGATTTTACTAGTCTTAATAGCTAAATTGGCTGCTTAACGATTTTAAAATTTTTAAATAAAATACCCATAGAGCAAAGAAGTCATATTCCTTCGATAAATGCGTAAAGAATAAAATTGCATAGTAGGAAATTTATTTGCCTTGACTGTAGAGTTGAGAAACATTTTTCAAAATATTTAAAAAAAAAAGATTTCGAAGTTCTATCTTTAAATTAAATTTAGGAAAAGGAAATAAAAAAAAAATTTGAAACAAATTTATTTGCTGGTTTAACTATCTTTAAATAAAATTTAGGAAAAGCAAAAAAAATTTTTAAACAAATTTATTTGCTGGCTTAACGAATATATATAAATCTAGTTAATTAAATTTAAGGCAAATCCTTTTTGAATATTTTACATATTTAAAGGAAAAAACCATATAATCGGTTGGATTCCTAGAATAGATTCCACATAGAATAGGATAACTAATGATGAGGAAAATAACTTATAATACAATTTAAATCAATCAATTTTAAAATTATAAAAGATATATAACTTGAAACTAGATTTATTTCTAATTAAATTTCATTAATAAATCCAATTACATATATATACAAATTTATCCTCATTAAGAACATTATAATAAAAATTCCAAAAAAAATGTTTTTATTTAAATTTGGTATATATAATCTAGATAAGTTCTGATTCAATTACTATATAAATTGATAAATTTTTTTCACATAATCAAAATGTTTCCTTTGTCAATTTAATAGTGAACTACTGCATGATATTTTAATAATAAATATATATAATATTAATATATATATTATATATAATATTTATATATTATATAGATATTTCTAGAAATTTTTGTTTCATTTTTAAATGAATCATATTGGATAGATCGTTATATAGCGGTTATTATTTTAATAATTTGTTTTATACATACATAGAATGGAAGTTTTCTTCTCATAATTATTTATAATTAAATTGCAAGTCAATTGTTTAGTGAGTAGAAAAGCTAATTGTACAATGGAGCATAACAACAACAACAACAACAACAACATGAACAACAACAACAAATATGTTTCACCAGAAGTAATGTCGACGTCATCATCATGGGCGGTTTCCTTTTTGACAGACAAACATTTAGACAGTTGGACAAACGTCAGAGTAAGAGAAATATGCGAATATATATATATATATATAGTATATATATCGAATAGAACTGAATGGTGTTGGTTGATTGGTGGTGGAAGGGTGGAGGGGGGTGCCCACCTCCTTTGTTTTGGATTCCTGTTGCTGTGTCCATGTGAACAGCATGTGACAGTTCCATGATGTATGGTTTTCGTAATATTTTGTGTCACATCAACGGGCAACAGGCAATGGGCAATGGGCAATGGGCAATAACAAGAAATATCTAAATATTTAACTTATAGCACAACAGAATGGACAGGAGAGAGAGGGAGAAAGAGAGAGAGAGGGAGAGAGTGTGTGTGTGTTTGTGGGTTCGGTCATTGGCTGTTCTTACTATATACATATATACTATTCTATAATAAAGAATTCTAATTTTCTTTTTGATTTCAACTTAACATACATATAAACAAGTGTGTGTGTGTGTGTGTGTGTATGTGCGTGTGTGTGTGTGTGTATTTGACCTAGGTTAACAAGAAAGAAAACTTTTCACTCAATTTCTTTTCCGTTTTTCGTCTACTTTCCTTTTACTCAAGAAATTCATGACTCTTTTAACTTCATTTTAAAACAGCCTTTTCCCCATTTTTCCTTTCTTTTCCCCCATTTTTCCTTTTTTTTTTCCCCATTTTTCTTTTTTTTTATTCCAGTTTTTTGTTTTCCTTTTTCCTCTTTTATTATGGTCTGGCTTATTCTTTGGCTATGTTTCATTCTGTTTGCATTTCCGCATTTTGTTTATAAGATTTTGGCCCGAATGAAAGTCAAGCAAACTGAAACCGACCCGACTAATTAGCTGCACTTCTACCGGATTTCAAAATGGCCAACTTAGTGACCTAGATAAATATCCAACATACACACACACACACATACTTATGTATATACATATGTATGTATATATATATACATATATAACTTTAAGTGCTGCTAGAGCACAATCTAATGGCCAACGAAAACTGATTTCAAAATGAGCCAAAATGGTCGAGAGGAGCAAGTGAAACTGAAATGGAGGAGGAGATGTAACCAACCAACCAACCAACCAAACAACCTTACAACCAAACCAACAACAGCAACAACAGCAACAACAACAACTTTCTACAGGCAAAACAACAACAATTGGCTACCCAACAGCCACCACAACAAACTTAATGGGCGCGTGCCTCTGTTATTAACAGATTCAACACGAAGGCTAGCAAACAGACAAACATTCAAAAATGTACACACACACACACACCCATACACACACACACACACACTCATATATATATTTAGCCAGCAGCAATGGGTTAGCCCAGAGCCTTGTACACTGACCTTTCCACAGGCGTAGCAAAAAAAAAAAAGAAAAACGAAAGAAAAAAATAAAAAAGAAACTGCGGGCAGAAGGCATACAAAGAAAAACAAAAAGAAACTGAAAGGAAAAAAAAACATACATACATCTATGTATATATATACATAGATAGCCTAGAAGCCAAGGAAGAAAAAAAAATAGAGAAGAAATGCAAAGAAAAAAAAAGCCATCAGCAAAATTTGCTGAAAGGGTCACAGAAATTTTCATTTTTTTTTTGGATTTTTGGTTTTTCTAGGCGACAGCCATTTAAATCTTTAAGCTATTTCATTGATCTATATCTACATACATATACATATATAAATGTAATGAATTATGTATGTATGTAATTACAAAAATATATTACAAGAGTTTTTATTGAGAAAAGTTTGCGGAAAGTTATTATTAATAATTAAATATAAATAATAATATTTAATAATAAATAAATGTAAATCTTGAAAGCGTTTCTTTTCTTCATATATGTAAGTACTTTCAAAAGTAGGAGAGATAAATGATCCAAACATCAAAATACAGAGAGAGAGAGAGAGAGAAATAGAGAGAGAGAGAGAGAGAGAGAGAAATAGAGAGAGAGAGAGAGAGAGAGAGAGAGAGAGAGAGAGATAGAGAGAGAGAGCGAGAGAGTAAGTAAGGTTTCATTCTTAATTTATTGAAAACATGTTTCGATACAATGTTGCCAATGTTGAAGTTTACCTTAGAAATTATGTATACATGTTGCTAAGCTTGGCTTAAAATTGAATTAACATTGAGTTAACATAACTCTCATATACATACATACATAGTATATATACTTATACATATTACACATATTTATTGGGGCAATCATTAACTGCTTATTAAGAGTAATTTTAATGAGTTTTTAATCCTTTATCCTGATATTGGAGACACTTCTAACATAAATTCAAATTGGATAAGACAAATTAATTGCACGAGATGTGATAATGGGAAAGTGTTCAAAATTAGTCAAGCGGCAAATTCTTTAAACGTTTTACATAATCATACATAATTTAATAATGAAATTCTTATTAAAAAATAAACAAAACAAGTGGGATTTATGTTAAGTTAAAATTCTTGTTGGTTTAACTTTAAAAAGAAACAATGCTAAACATTCTAAAAATAATTCAAAATTGTTGCTTAACATTCCGAGTTATTGAAATGCCCCTCCCCTCTTCAGACCTGCCACCGTGTGAAATGGTAAAAGTGAAAATATAAAAATTTGCTAATTTGAATAAGTCACGTGACATAAACAATGACGACAATTCGCTGCTCTCAGTTATTTCAACCTTGACAAATAATACAACCAGTTGGTGACATGGGGAGAGGGGGGAGGGCACGCACTTTGTCAGTATGTATATATATATATATCTACATATGTTTGGTATAGTATATTTAGTTTAATTATGAAAATACTTTATCCGATGTGTTGGAAAAGTCAAAAATGAAGAAAGGAGTGCATGAACAAGAGTGTATATATATATATATATATATATACATATATGTGGCATATTGTAAAGATTTTATTGTCATGTCAAAAAAAAAAAAGGAATAAGAAAGATAAAAATGAAATATACTTGACTTGAAATTTATTTGCACTTCTCTCAATTTTAATCACAACTGACCGACCAAATGGCACATGCACAATCCACTCGATAGTCTGTAGCACACACTCTCTCTCTCTCGCTCTCTCTCTCTCTCTCTCTCGCTCTCTCTCTCGCTCTCTCTCTCGCGCTCTCTCTCTCTCTCTGTATGTGTGTGTTTCTCTATCTGACTCTCAGGATAATAATAACAATAAGAAGGATAAAGTCTGTACAAAAATTGATGTCAATTTTTACAGCTTCTTTTCTCCATTGTTTCTTGCGTTTTTTTTTTTCTCTCTTTTTATTGTCGTTTCTTTGCTTCCAATTTTTGTTGAGAATGTGCATGCAGGGTGAGGAAGGGAGGAGGAGGACGGGGATGCCAT